>JADGJF010000783.1:0-14905 GCA_027596845.1 Quaeritorhiza haematococci | reverse complement strand
ATTCGGGCATTAATTGCTTATGTTGGTCGGCAGGTGCTCACATCTACCATTTGCCTTTAACCTCCCCCGTTTTCCGACAGATTATGCACTACTACTTGGTGGACGATTGTGTCGAAGTCCGTGAGGTGCAAACGCCCAACAACGGTCGCGACCCGTTCCCCATCCTTTTGAGGCGCCAAAGACTTCCCAAGTCATTCCGGGAGCTTGCTGGTGAGCATTAGATTTCCCTTCATTCTCTCACTTTTCACGTTTCAGGTGCCTTTCTCAGTTTTGACCACGTTTCTCATCGATTTTGTGACTTTGAAAACCATTTCGTAGACTTGAACGACAACTCCTCCTACACATGGAAAGACCTCCGAATCGGCACTGTGATCAACGTTCTCGGTCGCAAATTCTTGATGTATGTTTCTGTTTGGTCACAGTCGCTTCGAGTTCGCACAAGCTTGTTATACGGAGAATGGACATACCTCGGGCAGGCACTAATCTACCCCTTCGTATTTATTCATGCAGTCGTGACTGTGACCAGTACACCCGCGATTACTACTACCAGAACTTGGGCTTGTCCGACCGCGACATGAAGCCACTGCCTTTCAATGTGGATGAGAGTTACCGCGCTCTCTTGGAACAGGTACGAAATATTTTGAAGTCTTATGAGATCATCAGTGGGTAACGACCGGTATTCATTGGTGCCTTACTTTCTTTACTCCTTTGCGAAACAGGAACTTGCTCCCTACAACGGCTTCGGCTCTATTGAAGATTCGATGGGTTCGTGCAAGTACCTCGTGCTCAAACCACCCAAGAAAGATTTTATCAAGATGCTTGAGAATGAGCATAAGATCCTTCGGTTTGTTGCGCGTATGGTAGGTTGATACCAAAGTTGCCGACCTCATCATCCTTTCGATTCTTTTCTCTTTTTTTTGGAATGGTGATTGACAACGTATCGCATGCATGGTTCTTCGCTATAGGAATCGAAGCATAAGGAAGACAGAGACCGCCGGTTCGTGGTGAGCTACCGTCTCGCTGATGACATGATCACAATCTACGAGCCACCGCAGAGGTAAGTCTCTTCCCCTCTTCTTTACAGAACAACTCTTTTGATCGGAATTGTTTTCGCACCGAGTACACTCACACAAACGTGTATTAACCAACCCCTTCACCTCCTCCCACTCAGAAACGCCGGCATCATCGGTGGCAAATTCCTCGAACGCACCCGCGTCCTCAAACCCGGTTCCTCCCTCTCCGACCCCACCGGCCCCAAATACTACGAAGTCCAAGACTTCCACATCGGTTCCGTCCTCAAAATCAACGGCCGCGAGTTCATCCTCCTCGATGCCGATGAATACGTCTTCAACTACATGGAAAGCCACGAGGCGCATTTCCCGCTCTCGCAGCATGGGGCTGTGCTTGCGCGTATGAAGAAGTTGGTGGGAGGGAAGGGAAGTGATGGGAGTGGGAGTGGGAGTGTGACGCTGAGGAAGGAGATTGAGAATAAGATTAAGGAGAAGGATGGGGAGGGTGCGGGCAAGTTGGATCGGAAGGTTGTGGTTGCGACGGTGAAGCAATTCTTGAAAGATCAGGTTTCTGATCATGTAAGATACGGATTGTTTCCCTCCGTCTTTGCTCTGCTTTCTTTTTTTTTTTGCTCGAACCAGGGGTTCATCATCCATTTCCGTGCTCACCTTTCATATCATCCATTCCTTCAAACACCAAATTTTAGGAAATCATCACTCTCACCCGCCGCTACGAAGACAAGAACCGCAAAGTCGATTACCTGAAGTTCATGGGATCGCTCATGTGAACAAAAAAGGATGCGCCAAACTAACCGACTGAGATTGTAAAAGGAGGGAAAGTGGACTAGTGGGCTTGTGAATCTAGGTCGTCCTTCAAATCTCCTTCGGCCTCTCTTGTACGCATGTATTCTTAGCTATATCCCAATACGTTCTTTTTCGTTTTCCGAGTTGTCCTTGTTCCCCCCTTCGGTTCTTGTCCTTCAGTATAATCTTGCAATTGAGTGTTTGATGCTCGTTGCTTTGAGCTTTTTCTTTACCCTTGGCGCGATATTCTTTCTTAAAACCGAAAAACGTTTTTTTCTCGCACAACTGCCTTTCGTGTATGTTACTTTGGCTTCGCAAATAAAATCGTAATGTGATTACTAGAACGAATGCATTCAAGTCATGGAACGTGTGGTCTTTTGGTTTTTTTCCCCCTTTCGACCGCTCTAGATCTATATATCTTCGCATTCTTCAATACAAAATCGTGTCTCTCAGCTCTCTCCCCTCATCCAAAAAAACTCTAAGGACTAAGGACTACGCAATCATCATAACATCTTGGTTTTCGCCACAGTTCAAACCCTTCATGCCCAATTCTCTAGAAACGTCTTCAGTTTGACCAACCACCAATGACATCGCACATCATCGTCGCAGAAATTGAGGGCATCCAACAGGGCCCGCAGGGCTTCATAATGCTCTTGCTTGTCCATGTAATTCCTGGATATTCAACGCACAAAACAAATCAGCCGGGATTCCCTAGCATTTGAAGGGAAACTGGAACGCGCAAATCCTAACCATATTACTAACCTGAAAGTACGGATATGGTAGTCATATCGCCTCATATCTTCATGACTCGCCACGCACCGACACTTTAAGATGGGTACCACACTCGAACGGTGAAGGTGTCTGGGACACCCTGCGATCCTGACTGCTGCCGACTTTCCCTTTTCATCACCTCCAACAGCTTCCGGAGTGTTTCGATCTGGAGAAAGAGACGGGGTTGTCACAACATGGCCCACATCTTCCACGGCGTTGCCACTGCCCCGATGTGGCTCTCCGTTCTCCTTGTCCGCCCCTGAATCGTCAAGCAGCAAGAAAAAGCTTCGGTTATTTGCATCCTCGTTTTCCTCCTAAAAAATTTCTTTCTCTCGCTTACCTTGTTCCCCACGACCACGAGAATCCCGGCTTTTCCCACCTGCGCGGTCTGCTGAGGTTCCTTGGCGTCGAGGAGGTTTAGATGGCTTCTGCTTTTCGACAGGTCGTCGCGGAGGTCTTTCCTCGTCCTCCAATTTGCATTCTTCGTCGTGGGCATTGTTGTTGGAGTGAGCGTCACTGTGTTTGGATTTGCCTTTGCCTTGGGCAGGTGGTGCGTCAAGCTGCTTTGACCGCCTTCCAATGAGTCCGGTCAGTGATCCACTTCCCCTGCTGCCGGACTCCCTATCTTCGTTGTTGAACTCCCGCAAAACCTGTGCAGCCTTAACTCGAACACAAACGAAGACCGTGGTTAGGAGGATGGTGTACAGTAGGATAGTATGCAAGAACAATTGATTTCAACGTGGTGGGGGGGAGCTTCACCTTCTGATCAATGACTGGGTCAATCGCTACGTGTTCCGATTTGCTATACAACAGATCGTGATGGCTCACGGTGGCGACAAGACCATCTTCTCAGAAAAAGAAAACTTACGTGAGTCACAGACGACATCAAAGAGAGGCCATAACGATCCACACCTCCATACCTTGACTCATAATATCATTGTCAATGTGCGCCTGGACCGTCCGAAAATGTCGGGCCACGGGATCTTCAGGAGAAGAAGACAGGTTTGGGCGATGTATCTGGGATAGGTATTCGGCCGTTTTGGAATGGAAGGTATCATCAAGGGTGAACATGTCGACGAGTTCGGATTTTTTGAAGTATCTGAATGAACAAGGTTATGAACGATACAAAAGGTGAGTATTTGTAAAGCGACACAACCAAAAAGGGCATCAAAATACTTGTCTGCAAGAAAGGATTTTAAATCTACTTACCGCACATTGTTGCCTTTGTCCGTTGCGGCTTTGAACAGGTGTCCTTTCCTGATTTGATTCCGATAAATCTTCTCTTCGACAGTCCCGCACGTCATGAAGCGGTACACAATGACGTCCTGAGTCTGACCCACCCGATAGGCCCTATCAACAGCTTGCATATCCTGTGTCAGATGGTTCGGTTTGGGGAGCATACGATACCAGAGGAAAATTTGAGCGATTTCGACGGGATCTTCACGTCCGCGGAAAACCAAAAGCTTGAAAACCGTGGCGAGATTTCCATATGATTACCTTCGATGGATTCCAAGACGGTTCATCTGGCAATTCAAAAACGGAATGAAAACTCTTAGTGACTTTCATTGTCCCGAATGTGTATGTATTGCAATTGGTATGTCAAGACGTCGGGCACTCACAAATTATCACCCGATCCGCCGCTAGAAAAAGTCGAGGGAAGACGGAAAAAAAGGGGGCGCGAAGGATGGTCAGGTCAAATCTCAATCCATCAATACAAGTCAAATCTTTTCGCCTTCTTCTGTCAAGCTCAGGGACTTCGATTCCACATACCAGTCAGCGTGATGCCCAAACCAATTTGCGTCGTTAATAGAAAACATGGGATTCTTCGATCATTATTGAAGACATCAATCTGTCGCTGCCGTTCCTGATGCTTGGCGATGGATCCATCGATGCGAACGAACTTGATATTCTGGATTGCAGGGAGAAACAAACCAGGTTCAAAAAATGGGAAACGAGGTTGAAGGTGGGAGGTGAGAAAACTAGACTGTGTTCGCAAGAGAGCGAAACGAACATCATAGAGGACAATGTCCACGGCACAAAAATGGTATACTTCGCCACCGGCTCCGAAACCCCAGACAACACGCACTACCAACCTGGTGGACCAAACCAATTTGAATGATATCCAGCATCCGCTTGCTTTGCGAGAAGATGAGAGTACGATGGCCTTTTTCAATGAGCTTTCCCAGAAGACCCAGCATGAACTTAAGCTTGGCGCTCTGCTCGATTAGAACTTCAGCATCTCGATCATCCAACGATGAAGTCCTGGTGTTCGATCACAAGTTCCAAAGAATTTGGTTGATGAATGTGTTGATAAGTATGTGCATGTGTGTCGTGGTATGATGAACGAAGGGCTCAGATTAGGGATAAGGGAAAAAATCCATATCCTCAAAAGAAACCATAAAGTGAGCTTAAACACTTACGAAGAGAGGAGCGCCGGATGATCGCAAATCTTGGTCAAAACACCGATCGCCGCCAGCGGGGATTGGGTTCTGTTCAGCACCTTCAATTTATGTTCATCACGGTTTGAGTTCGACGGGATCAAAGGGGACCGAAACAAGAACACACAAACGAAGGAGATCGAACGTGTGATGTACACAAAGACCCAGTCACTTACCGCATGCACATCGGGTGTCGTCAGAAACTCCTTATAGAGTTTAATTTGCCTCTTGCGCAACTTGATCCAGACTGTGAGTTCATTCTTCCTTCCAATACTTGCACCCGGACCTCTGCTGATGGACGTCGCTCCTCGTGCTGCTGAAACACCTTGACCGTGCTTGTCATGTTCGGTGGTTGCTCTGCTGCTGGCACTATCTCCGCGTGATGTTCCTGCAAAGATTCCAATTTATGAGCAGAAGCCAAAGCTGGATTCGAGCAGCAAGCACTCAAGAGACGGGTATGATATACGTCGTTAATCAAGGTTTCTGAAACCATACCTGATGTCTCAGTGTGCTGTGTGAGTGTACTTTTCTTCTCCCTTCGCTTGAAATATGGATTGATGATATCTCTCAACTGTTGTCCGAGGCTCTCGGCCAGCTGCTTTTCCTGAGTTGTTGCGTCTCTGGCGGTTGCCTTCAAGTGGATGGAATACATTTGTTAGTGGGGGCGATTACAAATCAGAAAGGTTTGTATTCACTTAAAAGAAAAGCGAATGGAAAGAGAATGGTATCAAAAACGCGAATTTGGGCTACAGTCAATTTATACCTTGCTGATGTGTTGCTCAAAGTGTTTTTTGAATGATATTGAGGTCCCGAGCAGTTTGCCGTTGCAGACGTAATCGAATAGAGACCCTAAAAGGAAAAATAAAAATCACAGTCATAAACGACATGGAACTTGATATGCTCGACAAAAACGTATGACGTACACAATTCGCCTAGATTATTTTGAATAGGAGTCCCAGTCAACAGGAGCTTGTGTTCAGCTGGAATCTGTCGAAGCGCGATCGACTTTTTGGCAGACGGGTTCTTGATCTGGTGGCCTTCGTCTTTGAGCAAAAGAAAGAGAAAAGGGTTTTGGTGCGGGTGTGATGGATAATGCTACAGCCCACTTCCAAAGGATGAAAAGGACGGCGTGCATGCTACCGGGAGTAGAAAACCCAAACAGGATCCGCGTATCGTTCAACGAGTGGAACTAATCCCCCCCGATGCCTTGTGGTCATAATATACTTTACCTAGTATGACATAATCCCACTTTTCGTCGTCGTCCAGCGCGAGCAATATGTTGTGAGGAATGACCATGCCTTCAATTCGTTCATTAACGTTTTTAGTTGGGAGGAAGAAAGGACAGAGGGGGGAAAAAACATGCAATGTTAAGAATCCCTCATCAGCAGACCAGCCTGCGAGGCCAAACGACACCTACCGTATGTTGTCAAACAAACGCCGCCCTTCTTGAGCACCCTTTTCAAATCGGTGTATATGCTGTTGGACCGACCATGGAAGATTTTGACTGCACGTTTGGCACACAAAATACACCGCCAAAGTTGGGAAGATGTGCATCGTTACTATCCGATTCACTTGACTTATTCTTTGCAACTAATTTGATTTTCTCGAACCTGGCAACTTGGGAAACCTAAATTGGTTATTTCAAATCTGAGTACAAAGAACTTTGCTTGGCATCCATAAAGGATGGAGATTTCCTTGCTCGTCATGCAACGCAAAGACAACAGATTTTACATACCATTTTTTGAACTCCGTCTTCCATGTGTCCAGGAGAGTCAAAGGCCTGACCAAATCAACAACCAAAAGATGGTATCAGAAATCCTTTTGGCCCACGATAAAGAAAGTTGGCCCACGATGAAGAAAGCGCACCCTGCCAGTACTCACATGACGATCAACACCTGTCTGCACAAACCGCACTCAAAAAGACCCGACAAGAAGGCGATAACCTGGATGGTCTTTCCCATTCCCATGTCGTCACCCAGAATGCCTTGGTTCGTATTGCAGAATAAGAACCGAGGGGATACGTGATGCAACAACAAAAAAAAGAGTCCGTGTTTTACGCTTGCTTACCACCCATATCTTGAATTCCATGGAGCTTCCACATCCATCTTACACCATCTCGCTGATGGGGTAACAGTTGTCGGAAAATTTCGGAGGGAAGTGCATAACCGCCTATGCAAAGAAGGAAAATACCAGTCGTTCCCAATCGATCAGATATGGACATCGCTTCCGTAAAGATAATGGGAAGGCCGTCTACAAACCTGGCAGTTCAAACATTCCAGATTCTTCGTTCTCGAAAAATTCTTGCGTGTCCTTCGATTTTTCTAAAATGCCCTTCATGGATAGCATCAAGACAAAATGGAATGTAAGACATGTGTCCATCTATCGGCCCTATTTCTTCAAAATGCAACGGTTCTTTGGTTTTTCTCTTTACCTCCATCTCTTTGATTTTCTGCTTGGCGAATCGAAACTTCTTGCCTCTGCATCCATTCTTCTCACAAAAAGTCAAAGCTTTGCGGTACTCTTTCAACGCGCGGCTGTACCAAAAAATGTCTTCCCACGACTGAGCCTTTTCGAACATGCTCTTGAGTCGGGTGTTCGGGTCTAGCTTGGGATCAGGAGCAGAATTACGGTGTTGTCGGTGATTTTTCTCGTCGTATAATCGGCGTGCCTGACCATCCGCTGTTGCATTTCGTTGTTGTGGCTCAGAGATCCTTGATGTTGGTTCGCGGTATTTGCCCTTATGTTGTTGTAATCCAGGCACATTTTCTTCATCAGAGTCGCTGTCTCTCTTGCTGTTTCGATAATGTTGGAATTTTTCGTTCCCGCTTCTATGAGTTCGCCCAGATCGTTGTTGTGGATCCGCCCCGTCGCGGTCATCCTTTGCTCCACCATGTGCGTTCGCCGATGAAAACGAATGTAATGGGGCCTTTCCTTTGTTCCTAGAAGGTACTGGTGAATGATGATCAGTTTCGGAGGTACTGTCAGGCCGTTGGTTGCGTCGTGGTTGTCGCTGGATCTCCTGTCGCTGATCACCCAACTGTCTCGTTATACTAATTTCGTGCTCGCCATCTCCGATCTCTGTTGCAACCGAAACAGAACTCTGAGCAATTTGTTGTTCAAGCTCTTCCCGATCCCTCAGTTTATCAGGAGAGTCGTTTCGTTCCAGACTCTCTTGTTCGCGGCGCTGACGTTGATCGTGACCCGCCCAGGCTTCTCTTGATCGTCCCGTTTTCTCTCGTCCCAAACCTTGAACATCTTCCGCATAAATTTCGAGCTGACTCCCTATTATCGACGAAGCAGAAGTGCGGGATTGGGAATTCGCAGACGAATCATCTGAGTCGGGCGTGTTGGTGAGGTTATCCTGACTTTTGGGTTGTTGGCGAGATATGTTCAGCTCATCAGGCGCGCTCCTATTCTGTGAGCTCTCCGAAAACATGACGCCCGGTGTGCGAAACGCCTCAGATCCTTGAGAATTTGCTGGTGATTCCTCGACCTCTCTCCAGCTAGGAACCTCCTCTGATTTGGACTCTCGATTGATGCGACGACGATCGGCCCCTGAATTTCCTGAAATGCCGCCTTGCATAGAACCCGGCAACTTTCGGAGGGGCTTTTCAAACTGCCTTTCGTGTACGGGCGACTTGGGACCGTGGTCACCACCATCAGCGCCTACTGAGGAAGCATAAGAAGGCGAAGTTCCAGTCGACAACATTTCGGCGCCATCTGGAGTAGGTTGCTGATTTACGGCTGCATCGGTTCCGTGGCTGCCAACTCCGCCGAAGTTCAAAGATTTCGAAGACGAATGTCCTGGTGCCGATCTATTGAGAGGGGCCTGACATTTCAATCAACAACGATGATGTCAGTCGTCCTTCTGCTACGTGCTTTGCTGAATGGAAACGTATTTTGAGCTCACATCTAGTCGAGGAGATGCAGTGTCCTTCTCTGACCACAGGTCACCCGCATCCAACGACTGCGTCAAAAATCTCGTTGCAAGACTACTGCTACAAGAACGTTCCGCAGTATTTGGCACTTGCACTTGCGGCAAACCGCCACGACTTGGAGTCTTGACTCCGCTCCGACATTGGTCGTTAGACTCGGTCTCGAAATTGTTGTCGCTTGCTCGGGCTTCTTGGGACAGAGGAGAAGAATCAAAACGTCTGTCAGGAGTGGAAGTGTCTTGCGTTCGCGGTGACGTTAAAGGTGTGGCATCATATGTGGTGTTCACAGTGTCGTAGCCGTAATCTTCATCGTAATCAAAGTTCTCAAGGTCGTAGTCGAAATCGTTGAAATCGTACAGGTCCGAAATCTTGGCTTGTGACAGAGGGGATTGATCATCTGGGAGAAACCCGCCGGGGATGTGAGGGCTACCACTGGTATTTGAATCGTCGCGAAGACGGTCGTCGTGGTTGTCTCGTGCCTGGTGTCTAACCCGAACCATGTTGACCGGTCCAACACAACCCAAGATGTTGGCGGCTTCAGCTATCTCGATGCAATGAAACACAAGCCTGCACGAAGTTTGCACACACTCTCAGTTGACTTTGTGCCTTTTGCACACCTTCGCGTCGTCGAATCTGCGGGCACTGGGACAGGCACTGGAGATCGCCTTTTTCCTGTGGATTTATTTCTTCCAGATTCTATATTCGGAAAACACAAGTAAGGGAGAACGGTGAGTGAAATCAGTCAGACGGGAGTCATTTGGATGGAGTCAGACGGGAGTCGTTTACTTCGTTTGGATGGAGTCTGTGCCCATGTTCTTCCGTGCCGTATTTTCTGACTAGTGGGAAGTTCAAATGAGGTTCTAAATACACTTTACAGAGTCTCAGTATTTCCGAGTACGCAGCTAATAGTCGTGTTGCTGGTACACTTTGGACTCGGTTTCATGGTGATCGTTCTGAGAGCGGAGTTGATTGAGATTCCTTCGTTCACTCTGAGGGACTTGTTGATGTGTGGTTCACTCGCGCAATCAAAACTATCAGAAGTATCGGAGGTAGCTTCAGAAGATAGTGCGTGTTAGGAGTTGTTGTCCAAACAAGATCACCAGAGTGGTGTGGTGGAAGTAACGGTTTGGTTTGGTTGGTTTCGTGAAGCAGGAAGCCAAATATTCTATGGCCGTCACCCCCGTCTGACACCATTCCGTCCACTGAGCAAAAGATCGGGTTTGTTGAACTTAAGAGATCAGTTAGATGAGACTGTTGGCAAGCTTGGTTTGTGAAATCGAAATCCTCGAGTGTACAGCAGCAGTCACGCAGAGAATGTCAGATACAGGCAACAGGATCTAGGTGGTATCTGGAAGCAGAGCTGAAGACGACGGCCCGAAACAATCGAACTGGATCAAAGCTGTGAGCGTTTCAGTTGTGAATTTCACCGGTTTCCGCGGTTTCCGAACTCACTGAGTCAGACATGGTTTTGCTGGTTCTGATGTCGAACCCAGTCCCTGATACACCGCTGTACTATATTCATCGCCCTCGATATTTTGAACGACCTGTGATTCATCACAGAACCAGGTGCAGCTACAGTCTTTTCGTCAGACGATCATTTCAAACTCCGCCCTGTACTACCTAGCAACAGGTGATGGAAGTGGTGAAGTCTTCCTTTCTTTTCACAGGACTCCATTTCAGACACCGTGACACTGCCATCTATCGTCATGATTTTGCCTAAGATAACAGTCTCGGCTGTCTCTTCCGAATCTTGGACTTGATTTTCAAGCTAGTCAGCACGAAGGTCAAACATACGGGCGAGCGTGCTCGTGTTGAACCCCGGGAATGTTGACAAATGAATACCAAAACCTGGATCGGGTTGTCTTCCTTCTTCTTTCCTTCGCACTTCTAATTCTCGGCCTCTTCACATGCTCCCAGCTTCGTCCAAGCCAGAATGACCTGCGCCAGGCATTCGCATGGAAACTTACTTTCGATCACGGTAAACTGATCGAATGCAGAGCTCTAATACGAAATCGGATCTTCGGAACGGCTCGTGATGAAAGCGTCCGGTGCCGGCTGCGCTTCGACTGACTTCGTTTCCGTTCGAATCGGGGACGTGCAGAGTTTCTACTGCTGTCCATCCTCGCTGATAGGGATATGGCCTAACAGAATCCAGAAAAAGAGCTTTTCGCACGCCACCGATGCAAAGGGAGCGGAGAAAAAAAAGGTAAGTGGTGCTTACTGTGAAGCGGTGATTTTGAGGCCAGTTCGTAGAGTTTGTAGTTCGTCTCCGTTCGACGTTCAGTATATGTAACAACACTCGTGTCACCCCCGCATCTGCCCCTGTATCTGCCCCTGTATCACCCCTCAGAACTCTGAACTGAGAACACTTCTGAACCGGCAGCGAACCTTCACTGACGAATTATGGCCGACGAAGAGTTTGTCGACTATTACGAGCTCCTCGGAGTCGAATACAACAGCACCGAGAAAGAAATTGCCAAGGCCTATCGGTAGGTGTCCAAAGCGTCCGGCCTGTGGTTCAGAGTCACTTCATTGAGTTGGCTACATTGACGTGTGGTATTTTCACCTCAGTAGATCCCCTTATCGCTGACTTTACTATCCTTGTTCTTATTCTCCCGGTCTCGTCAAAAAGTCAAAAATCACTAAAATGTCATCCGGATAAAGTAGGGTCGGACAATGTGGAAGCAGGTATGCCTTCGGTTTCTCTTCCTTTGACTCCCATTTCTTTCATCAAAGTCGTCTGAAAGGTTCAGAGTACTCAACAGAACGAATCCTTAGGCTGAAATTGTTTTTCCTCATTCTCGGGTCCTACGCTCTTGTCCGCGTCGGAATTCCTTGCAATTCACAAACAAACCCAAACGAAAGTCGAGCTGTTCCATAAGCTGTCGAAAGGGTATGATATCCTACGAGACCCGGTCGCGAAGCTCGACTATGACAAGAAGATTAAGGAACGGGCGGCGAAGAAGGCCCAGTTGCAGGCTATGGATTCAAAGAGGAGGAAGGTTAGGGAAGGTAAGAGCATCTGCCTTTAGAACTGGGGAAGAGCAACGAAGTCGGTTTGGGATTCGTTTTGTGAAATTGCAGCGCACTGATTTTCCCGCTGATCCCATGCCTTAGATCTGGAAACCAGGGAGGCCGCCGCTAAGAAGCAGAAGCAAGAGCAAGCCGCAGAACAAGCACGAAGAACGGCAGAGGTAATACTTCGTTCCCATGCCTCCTGTTTCATCTACATCCTGTCAGCCAGAACACTTACGTACTTTTTTCCCATGTCAGGTTTATTCTCTTCGCGAGCAGGGCATACGTAAAATACGCGAACAGGAGGAAGAGCAACGGCGAAAAGCACAAGAAGCCGCCTCCGTCGCCGCAGCTGCTTCGGCTGCATCCTCAAGTGGTGGTCTTGATGCCGCGTTGTCCGTCAAATGGAAGAAGAAGAAACACACATTCAATGTTGGGGAACTGAGGGAGTTGTTTGGCAAGTACGGGGAGGTGGATGAAGTTCACATGAAAGTGCCTGGCAAAGCATTGGTTTTATTCAAGTCGGTCGTGACTGCGGTACGTATATTGTTCTTCGCGAGAAACCAATAAAGAGGGGTGTCCTTTCAATACGTCATTTATGCATGTCACCGTGTTGTCTCAACGTTTCATATGTTTTTGAATACGACTTTCTGACGCCGCCCGGCTTTCGCTTCCTCTTTCAAACAGGACACGGTATTGCAAAACAAATCCTTGGATCGTCTGAAAGTCTTTGAGATAAACTGGGCGACAGGACATCCCCCCTCATCCCTCGCCCACCTTCTCCAAACCACATCCGCATCAATACCCACACCACCAACATCATCATCACAGCCACACCCTTTCTCCGCACCACATTCCCAACCTCCACCTTCAAAATCTTCCTCTGCGTCCACAACTACTCCCATACCGCAAACATCGTTCCCATCGTTTAGTTTTTCGTTCACGGGTGGGGGTTCAGGATTTGGAACGGGGAGTGGAGCACAATCTGCGGCTGATTATGAAAGTTTGACGCTTTTGAGGATGCGGCAGGCGGCTGAGAGGGCGAGATTGAAGGCGGAGATGGCGAGTGAGGGGAAGGGGCAGGAGGGGAAAGAGGCTGGGGACGCAGGGAAGTAGAGAAACTTGCGTTTAATACTTGGAGTACAGGATTCCTATATGTGATAGATGTGGGATGAGAGGTAAAATAAAATATCTACCTATTTATTTACTACGATGAAAGGTTTTGGTTACAGTATATACCCCCACTGCCTCAAGTTTTTAACTGGGTTCTCCAAACTAAAGAGGAGGACGAAACAGAGCGAGTTTAGCAAGCAGACAGTACGATGGTTTGGGTTTGTTGATGGTGGAGACCATCTGAGACCAGCTGCGAAGTGAAGGTATGAACATGAATGACACGCCGGCAGAGGATCCTGCTCTCAACAATCCTTTTAGCCTTCCTTTTGCGTTGGTCCTTTGGGTCAAGTTCGACAAGAGGACCTTGAGGGCGCTGGCCGGTATTGTCCAGGTCCATATCCTCACTGCCGACCACCCGCCATCGTCCTGTCGTCCTTCTCCGCTGCTGGTCTTTATTCCATGTCCGTAGCACCCGGATTTGGGAAGTCGGAATGTTTTGGTTGCAGTGTTTGCTCTAAACAGCATTAGTCGCACGAAGGCACACTGACTGAAAGTCTTTGCGTCGGAGATTTTCGCCAAACCAGCCCCAAAACCACTCAGTTGATATTCCGACAGGATGACAAGACCAAAGAGCGGCGGCGGTTCTTCCCCCGAAGACCTTTCTCTGGAAGAGGAAAAGGAACAAGTTGATTTGTATGAGGTGTTTGGAATACCTCGCGATGCGTCGCAGGTATGTGAATGGCGGAGCGATCAGCAGGAAGGGGTGATTCGGGAGTGGAATCAGGCTTCATAGGTTTGGGGGTCGAAGTGGTTGTGGAGAGAGGCGGAGTGGAGAGCTGAATGCAAATCATCGGTGATCATGTGGGAAAGACAAGCGGTCCGTTTGGTTCAGAAACCGTACAATACTAAAACACACCATCGCACCACATCGTACTGATCTGACCCTCTCGCTTCTGCCAACCCCGTGCCCCCACACCCCGTATCCTCCAAAAGGACAAAATAAAACGCGCCTACTACAAACTCGCCCTCAAATACCATCCCGACAAACTCGTCACCTCCACCCCCGCCGAGCAACAATCCGCAACCGAACGCTTCCAAGACAGCAACTCCCCCAACGACATTTTCGACGTCATCATAACATGCGAAGAACGGTGTTTTGATGCGGTTTGTGAGGGTGAGTACCTTCCTCTTTCTTCTTTGTTTCATATTTGACCCTTCGTTTTTTTTTTTTCGATTCCTTTGTTCTTTGGCTTTATCCGCACTTCGAATTCTAAACGATCACAGTTGAGAAAAAGGGGTGTGCGGAAGGTGGTGTTTACGATACGTGCATGCTATAAGATTCTCGCATTTCGATGGATTCTTACTGTTTTTTCTTCTTTACCTTGCTTCATTTCTCCTCTTCTCCCCTTCTTCTTTCGTTTTTCGTTTTTCGATGGTTTGAATAGAAATGTTATCAAGAGGAGGCGACTTATCCCAACCCGTCAACGTGATCAATATCGAGATTAAGGATAACCATGAGGAAGCAGCTGTGGGGGGAAGGCATATCTTGCAGCTCGTCAATATGGTGAGGTCCCTCCTCCATTCCTTTCTCATCTCGTATCCCTTTTTCACGTGTTTTTTTCCGTTTCAGTGTTTGCTTTGCGTTGGGTTGCGTTTCGGTTCGGTTTTTTGGTTTGGTTTGGCGCGCTTCAAACTCAAACGAAAATCTGCCACGCTTGTTTCATTCCCCACCCCCCCCACCCCCCCCCCCCCCCGCCGGGGGCGGGGGCCCCCCCCCCGGGGGGTTTAACAAGGAGGGAAGCCGCGGGAGTGTCGGAGG
>JADGJF010000782.1:0-14912 GCA_027596845.1 Quaeritorhiza haematococci | reverse complement strand
CCCCCACTCCTCCCTCCACTGGCACCCACACCCTCCGCCCCGCGTCCGGATCCACCTCCCTCACGTGCTCCAGGCATCCCGAACAACTTCCAATGGAACACAACAGGAAAAACAAAAATAAGCATCGTGTTCGCCAAACTCCCCACCAGCGTCATGAAATCCGCAAAGAAGGGGATGGAAATGGCAATGCAGCCGATGAGGAGCATAATCAGCGTACGAAGGGCATACAACTTCAACGGTGCATTTGGATGTGACGTCGCAGATGCGTGTTGAGGGGCGCCCGTTGGTTGTTGCTGTTGACGCGAACCGATGATGGAGGTTGATGGATTCCCCATACCTCGTCGCCCTTCTCTTTCTTCTTGTTGCCATTCTGCTGCATCGAGTAAACTCTCTCTGAACCTTTCTTCCGGATCTTCCTCGTCCCGATCAGGACCATGGCTGCCCTGAGATATGTGGTCGTCAGTAATAAGCCCCAGTCGCCTCTCAAGACCCAACGAGAGTGTTGTGACGAGAAGCGGGCAGGCGAGGATAACGTGTGCAGTAATGAGTATTGTGGCAACTGTTGATGCGAGGCCTTTGGGGTTTTGCGTCGAGGCGAGGAATGGGCGTGGTGTCAGATGAGTACAAAGAATTCCAAAGCGTGCGAAAGCATGCATTCAACCCATCAAGCTTTTTCACTTCGTTCCTATTTTCCCCGCCGCCCGTTGTCTCTCCAAGATCTTTCTAATTACCTGGTGGGAGATTCTGCAAAATCGGGGAGACTGCCCTTTTCATTCCCCAAAAACAAGATTCGGGATATGAGAGAGAGAATGTGAACTATCAGTCATCGGCAACGGGGATCTCACGTATCATTCGAGTATAGACATCCAATCTTCGACCGTCTCGGGGCCACACGAATGACCTCGCGCCGTATGCCATACCACGTACTTTACGCCTTCGTGCCCCCTTCACAAAACCAGATGTGAGAACGGAAACGGCCCGACTTGCCACCTACTCACCTATCTCCGTATGTGCCATACCCCACAACACCCGTCGCAAGGTACATCACCGTGATGACTATCATGGCAGAAGATAGCACGGTCGGGAAAGCCTGTGGCGTCGTCATGGAGAGCTCGACTTCTGGGTACTAATTATGAATTGGAACAAAAATCCAGATACGAATTAGTTTCGTGGTGGGGAAGCTTGATGGAGATGTAATGTATAGAATGGGAAATTCCGCCCGCCAACCTACCACAAAGTTCCCCCCAAAGCTAAACGCGATCGTTCCCAGCGCCATGGCAAGTCTCGCCGTGAACCCCCCTCCATTCCCCCCTTCTTCTCCACTCGCAGGAGCTCCATCCCAATTGATGAAATGATGAGTCACTTTTCCGGCATAGTTGGGATAGTCTGCGATTCCGACCGCGATGACGATAAGGACGACGAGGATGGATGCGATGAGTCCGAAGAGGCTGGGTATTTCCGGGTGGGAAAGGAATGAGAGTGATGGTAGGAGGAGGAAAAAGGAAGACACCAGATAGTTTTTGGGGGTTTGAGCTAAAGGGATAGTATCGTGCGATTGAATTTCGCTTTCCAAAGAAAGAGCGAGGGGTTGGGCGTTTGTGCAGCGCTAACGGAACGGAATATGGTTTTCGTCGGGGCGTTGTGCTCAAACGTACCTGATAATCGCAACTTCTTTCAACGTTCGCATAAGTAGGAAAGGGATCCAAATTCCGATACAACAGACCACGATCCTAAGAAGGCACAAGCACCAAAGAAGGCGGAAGAAAAGGGGAAGGAGGAAATGGCGTTTAGAGCGAAGGATGACAACCCGCCCCCCTCTTTCATTCCCCCTCCTCCCGCATGAAGCAATCGTACGTACCATCCGGTCTTTCCACCAACCCACTCGTTAACTCCTGCCGCAAACATCGCCTCCAGATTCATCCCCGCTAAAATGAGGTACAAACATGAGGTGCCGACGAGGACTAGATTGTTGAAGAAGTCGACAATGTAGCGGCCTTTTTTCCCGTACGCGGCCTCGCCTTTTCGTTGCGCACGTATTTGTTGAGGATGTGGAGGGAAGAATTTGAAAAAAGGGGTATTGAGTGAGTGAGGAAGCTACAAGGACGAGTGGGAGTATGAAATGTCGCAAATCATATTTGGTGCATATCTGATAATTAGCGGTGCCGAAACGAAAAAGCGTGGGGGGAAGGAGAGGGGGAGGAGATGCAACTTCGACATCCCGTCAAGTTGAATTGCAAAACTCACCGATATCGGGGTACCCTGCTAACCGTTTTCTTCGTTCATTCAAAAAAATCGTTCACAAGAAAAAAAGTGAGATTGATATATACGGGAATCCAAAACGAGATACGCCTATGGAACCATATCAGCAATTGCAAACTAAAAACCTCGCGACCGTTCTCTTTTCTCCTCCCCATCTGACTCCTGCCAATGGCGACCATCCACACACCAAGCAAAATGCTTATCAATCCCATGTTCTGGCATCATTATGTAGCTTACCCTTGGTGATAAAGACATTCAATCAGCATAGCACCCGTTCGATGATTCACATACGCCGCAAAAATGATGATCAAGATCCCGATCCAGCCTACTTGATTCAGACTGCTCCGTTTTTCGGTTTTTCGGGGGGAAAGAACAGAACATAAGGAATTCAGAGACGTTGTCAATGATAAGAAAGGAGAACATGCTTGAGGGACTCGTGGAGGCAACAAACGGAAACAAGGTGTGATGTTTGGGAACAGATTTGACTGATTGTAGGACGATAGCTCAAGATGAAAAGCCAGGAAGAAATTTCACATATGGCGCGTTCTGCGGCCTTTCTTTCATCGCTTTTCAAATGACCTTCTGCCCATTTTTGGGCCTCGGAGTTGAGGACCTACGCCACCCAAGGAACACAGCCAAAAACGTTCCCACAACACAACTCGACAGAACAACTTCCGACGTCCGCATCACACTATTGACAAGTTAACTTCAGAAAGATGGGCTTTGTTTACCTGTAAGAAAGCTGGAGAACGCCCGTCCCGACAATGATGCAGCTGTTCCCATTCGGACCAGTTCGACCCCGAACCCATATATCGAAGGGAAGACAGATGGAGGAAAATGCATATAAATTAGCGTAATTTCACAACCATCCCCAACGACGCTGACAGTCCTTTCAGACGCCCTCATATAATGCCCTTGCGTGTCTTACACAACGTGAAACAGCGCTCCGCCATTCGAGGTGCCGTCCTGTCGAAGCGTTTTTTGCCCATATTGAAATAGGCGCACCAGGAAGGGGGTAAATGATATATCAACTTTTCTTTTTCACATCATCCTGCGTTTGCGAAAACCCGAAGGAATCTTTTTCACCATTCCTTGAACTCCCAACAGCTTGCATAATCAAATCCGATTGAAGCGAAAGGAAAATTCAACCTACAGTTCTTGAAACTGGAACTGAATGGCGTTGAGGGAGTGCATCTGGGATAATTGAGAAATGCAATTATTAACAAAGAAACCCGAATTAGTCGCGACATGGATTGTGGTTTCACACTATCACCGCCGAAAAAACTACTGATGTATTATCACACGCTTCCATACCTTTTGGCAACAGCGGCGATGTGACTGAATAAGAAGATGGCGGCATGATGGTCCTTTTTATCAGTATGTGTCTGAAATTCCTGTGTGTTATCCCTGGCTCTTTGATTCATACCCTTGATCGACCCGAATTTGGGTCAATCAATCACGAATGTATATATGGCCGATCTCAAGGCAAAAACCTGAACGAATTGTATTCGGTGTAGGCTGCTTATAAAAAGGCGCCCCTTTTTTGTATTATAGAGAAAACGAGGAAGATGATGCATCCTACACAACGAAAGTAGGCAACGAGGGCGACATGAACTCAAAATTCTCAAAATGCCTAGTTCGATGTTATGAATAAAGGGAGGATTCGAATCAGCCGACTCTGGGGGTTTCCCCCTTGACGCATACAGAGGAATTTTGAGATTGGAAGAGAATGGCAGACCGCATCGAGAAAGCACAACTTAGTGTAGCTGCATCTACTTTGCCAGGAATATAGCAAAACGCATGAACTGGTGTTCATGCAAAGTTGCCATAGCGTAGATTCATCATTTTCTCATAACGTCGTCCACCACGACGAGCCACATCACAGCTCATCTCTCGCCAACCCTTCCGACGAAGTGATCTTCTTCAGCTCATCTTCTTCGGTTTTCCTCCTCTCCTCCTCAGCCAATTCAACCCGTACGCTTTCATCGAAGCGTCTGGCAACCTCATCCCAGTTGACCACATTCCACCAAGCCTCGACGTAGTTTTTCCTCTTGTTCCTGTACTTCAAGTAGTATGCGTGCTCCCAAACGTCGAGTGCAAGCACGATGTCGAGTTGCTGTATCCGAGGTTGGAACTCATCGGATCCCTTCGAGGCCTCGGTAGTGGCAGCTCGGTCATCTTTCAAAGAAAGTCCGAACTCGGGGATGTCTTGGTTTCGGGTCTGGATGATGCGTAGGTCGTGCTTGACCGTCTCCTGGCTGTTTGCATGGTGCGGAACACGTACTAAGAAGACCCAACCCGATCCAAAGAGTGAGAGAGCTTTAGCGGTAAAGGCCGAGGTGAAGTTTGTGACGGACCCGAAGTTTTGAACAAGGGCGCCGTGGAACGGGGTGTCCGGCTGCGGGTTCCTTGGAGCCGATTCCGGGTTCGGAGACATAGAGCGCCAAAAAATGGCATGATTGACTGTTCCAGTTGGTTGTGGTTGTGAGGGTGCAGAAGAATACTGTGAATGTCCGGCCAAATCACTCTTGCAAGACTCCAAAAGCGCAAGGTCTTCGAAAAGCACTTCCCAGAGGTACTTACCATATCCCCCACCGTTATTGCGAAGTACCTCGCGGACTTCCATATCTCCGTGCCAATCCTTCCTCAATCCAACCAGCCCATGCTCCTCAGCAGCGATGAGGCGTAACAGCACGAGAATGGGTTCCGACCCGAAAAACTCGTGCCTCCTGCCCGTTTCCCCACCGCCCAGTTTAGCAATTGCCGAGTTCAGATTTTCCGTGTACCCTTGATGGTGCCGGCTATAGTGCAGAGTCATAGTCTCCTTGTCGATGTGAGGTTCCAGAGCGGCGAAGTCGTAGGGGAGCTGGGGCAGATAGAATGGAGGACGAAGGTCGTAAGGCTCGAGGTAGGAATGAGAGGCATTTGGGGGGTGCGAGGCGATCACGGAAGGTGGATGGAAGCTGAGCATGGCGATGACGATGAGGCAGAACGTAATGCCCGCGCTGGGTGGAAGAGTTCGTGGTATGGTTTTGCGGTTGTCCATGTGTGCTGTCATGTGTTGCGAATATGTTCACACGAACTCTGTGTCCCCCACGAAAATGTGAAGTCTAAATCGCTCTGAACTCTTGCTGAACTCCAAGAAATATCGAAATTCATCGGCGGAGTGTCATCGAAATGGATTTTATGAGTTTCAACTGAAATCAAGTCGAGGTCTCAAAAGTACGTGTTTTGGATGGGGCTGCTCAAGTAACGTTGGACGGGTGGAGAGATGATACGATGATCTTGAACAATTGGGGGAATCCTAGGCGAAAGGAGAAAAGAGACCAAAGCTTGCCACCCCAGCGGTTTCTTTCGGCTCTAGTACCGAGAGTTTCCGTGAATTTTTCCCCTCAAGTATCTGGGTAGACATACACCTGATTCCCCTCCCTCCCTGATCATGCGGCGGTTCCTTGACTTCCTTGGTTACTTTAGCCATCTACGGTAACTGAATCGAACACCACTTTCACTTGTCATATTGTTGAAAGAACTTGGATGTTTTTGTTGTCTTAATTTATGTAATAAGCAACAAACCACTCCTCACTGTAAGATGGGTTTGTTCTAGGAGACCAGGACAACTGAGTTGAAAATCCAGAATTTCGAACTCCGTCAATGCACGGAAACAGCAAGGGGTCGCGTTCAGGTTACACGGAAGTCTCCCAGCTCCACCACTCTCTCCCACTTGCTTTTCGAAATGCCGCCGCCGTCGTCTGCGAACCCATCAGGACCGACCATAGAGTTTTACTACGACTTAGTGTGTCCATGGGCGTATATCGCATCCACACTGGTGGAGGGCATCGCCAGGAAACACAATGCTCATGTGCTCTGTAAGCACCGCAGCCTCAAAACGATGCTTTGTGAACATGTGTCGGCCTTTTCTGGAGCATGAATTGAGTGCTCATCTGTGAAGCTTATTTCTCGGATCAAACGTAACTCGCACCACTCACATTTGTCTCTACCGTCCTCATTCTGACAGGGAAACCCGTTCTCCTTGGTGGGATATATGAGCTTATTTCAGCTCCGCAAGGAAAAGCTGGTTCAGCCACGGACGCGATGCCTGCAAATAAGCGTGCAGTTCATGCAGCGGATTTCCAGATGACAGTGAAGAGGTGGAATACCGAGTTGAGGTTTCACCCGAAGCACCCAGTGAAGACTGTATATGGTTGTTGATAAAACAGTTCTCAGTTCATCTGTGTTCGTTGTAGATATTTTTCCCTTTCTTACGTTAACGTTGTTATTTCCTTCAGCGCTTAGGCTCCTTCATGCACTACCACAAGCACACCGCCGTGCCCTCACTCATGCTATGTACCATGCATATTGGGTCCAGAATCAAGACCTTTCTTCTCTGGATATCCTGATCGAAATCGCAACTCGAGTTCTGCCCCCAGAAGTCATTGCCACCTTGCACAAGCCTCTAGATATGGATTTCTTCAAATCAGATGAATTGGCCGCCCAGTTGCGGCAAACGACGCAAGAAGCTGTTGATCGAGGTGCGCCAGGTGTGCCAAGTTTCTACGTTATACCTTCCGCGTCCCCACCTGAACCATCATCGTCAAACATGGCATCCCTCGTCGGAAACAACTTCTATCGAGAGAATCGGGAAGGGAGGTTATACTGGGGACGTGACCGACTGCATTTTGTCGAGTCGTTTTTGGCAGGGTATCCGATTCCCCAGCCTCGGCTGTTTCATTCATCATCCAAGGCCGTGGAAAAGGTGAAACTTAGGTTCTACTTCGATCTTTCTAGCCCTTGGAGCTTCATCGGGTGGACTCAGCTTCCGAGAATGATGGCGGAGGCAGCCGGACGACTTGAGATCGAGTATGTTCCGGTCCTTGTGGGAGCTCTGTTCAAAGCGTAAGTAGAAGTCATAAGAGAGGGATTATCGAATGTGATGCCAAGACTTCAACAGCCCGCCATCATATTTACACTCCTTTTCTTTTTGAACATTTTCGCCTGAAATCTGCTACAGTATTGGAACACCAAATCTCCCTCTCTTTTCCATACCACCCATCAAACGAGAATACAACAGCAAAGACATGTACGAATGGTGCGAATACTGGTCTGCCCTCCCATACATTAGTGACTCATCACCAACATTATCGCGGCCGCCGAAAGTGGATCTGGTCTGGCCCAGTGTCTTTCCCATAAGGACGGTTCTCCCACTACGTGTCGCTATACTTAATCCGAGGACCATTGATTGCATGTGTGAGTGTATTTCCTTTTTCTCGTCCAATTTTTTCTTCCATCTATTCATTGAAATTTCGATTTCAATATCAATATATCAACCCTTTTTTCAAAGTCCGTGCCGCATGGTCACAAGACATCAACATTGGCGACCCGGAACTCCTTTCATCAGTCCTCTCTTCTCACGGATTTGACGCTGATCTGTTGCTGGATAAAGCCGGAAATGATCCTGCTCTCAAGGAGGCACTCAGAAAGAACACGGAGGAGGCCGTGCACAAGGGTGTGTGCGGAGTTCCGAGCTATGAGGTGGGTTGCAATTGACTGAAAGACAATGAAATGCGCGGAGCTTCGCATTGACAGAGCATGAAACCTCTTTCTCTCGGTGCTTAAAATTACTTTCCTCTTCTATCCACAAGATCAAGGATCACATTATTTGGGGTCACGATCGGATGGACGTAATCATGGATATGGTTCAGGGATGGGATGGCGAGACCCCGATTGAACGTGCCCATGCTCCGCTGGGGACGGCGAACCATGGACGGCCTCGGTTGTGAAGGGCTTTGTAGGGGAAGAGAGCAAACGTTGCTGATTTTGTGGATCTTGCGTATAGCGGTCCTGAATTAGGTTATGTATCGTTAGTGATGATTCTAGAGAAGTTCTCGCCTTCAATGCGACTGCGTATGGTTGGTTTGTGGGGGCGGGTGGCAAATTGTCTATCTCATACAGTCCTCATACACAATGACGTCAAGCACACGCACATCCCAAATTTGAAGGAATCGCTTACTTGGCTCTGAAATCGACAGTCTCGACGGGTTTTCTCCGAGGCCCCAGGCAATTTTGGCCAGGATATTTGATATTTAGTTGTCTGAGTACGCCGAGGAGGAGTCTTTGTCGAATACCCCAGAACAAACCCGAATTTTCGTTGGGCGTATTGCCGGCAAATGTTTGTTCCTCGGCCTGGTCCTCCCCGCCAGATTTGCAGTGGATTTTGTTTTAGCTGGCACTTTCACGGTTCGGCGGTGGTTTTTAGCGAATTCTGGTTATTCGCGGTCAGATTTCCGGCGAGTTTGATTTTTCATAGGCCCGGCGGATGTTTATCATGACCACCACAGATTCGGTACCGCGAGTGGCACATTTTGTTTTTTTGCAGTGTCGAGAGTTTGTGAGAGTGAAGGCAACCAACGAGCTCAGAAGGGACTGACACGTGTGATTGAATTCAACTACTGGTATTAGTTTGAGCCTGATTAAAATTTGAGACCAGATTCACATGAAGATTTATGTTTACAGTGAGTGTCTCAACCAACACCTTGTCACCAAGAAATTGAGAGACAGCGAAGTACACCGAGGTGGGCAGGTTTTTGATCAGGGGTTTCATATCCAAAAGGCTTCTGCCAAACTCCACAACGGGCGTGTTCATGTTGACCCTGGCAACCATGGAGTCTCCCGCTTTTCCCCATGGACCCAGTCCCGAAAGTTGCTTGCTTTTCGATTGATAGACTTGGCCATCGGATGACAAACAGAATGCGTCTTTTTGAGTGCTCATCGATACCCCGGGATTCAGGAAAGGCGCGAGATCACTGATGACTCCAAACTCAATCGCGGAACTTGCGGGAATGATGCTTATCTTGAAAGCGGAAACGCCCTTTGTAAACGTCGATAATCCGGGCAGCGGGGACGAAAGTGCTGTGCGTGACTTCTTCCAAAAGGTTCCACATATGTAGGCCTTCGAACTTGATTTTCGACAACCGTGCTTCGCGCTTTTCTTCCGAAACTTTGGGATAAAGCTTCAGAAAGCATTGCAGAAGTCGGAAAGCTTGCAAACCATCCAATGCTCCGAGAATAAACAAAAAATGGCTGGGTCGTGGAACGAGTTTGACAACAGTTTCCGGATCCCATGTGGTGCCGGACAAGTACGCCTTGCAAATGCGTTTCGCCAGTCCTGGATCCCAGATCGCAGGCAGTACTTGCTGATATGTGTCAAGGACTGCGCAGACATCGAGCACGCTCCATTGCTTTTTGTCTATCCGGTTGCACATCTGGTCTTGCAAATCGACGTAGAGTGCGTCCAATTCGAGAAAGTCCGCGGCGACGCAAAGATCTAACCACAGTCGTAAATCGTTAACTATAACAATTGTGTCGCTGTAGATGTATCGCAAGACAATGGGAAGTGCTGAAGGCGTGATCTTTTCGAGAAGCGCGAGTATTTGCTCAGGATCGAGGGTTCCTAGAAGGTCGTTGAAAACAGGGCAGCGACAACGCAAGACAGCTCTGTCGAACGACTATTGAATGCAAAGCCGGTTGATGAAAGTCAGCCGAAGAGTTGAAAAAAGTTTTCCCCCACTCCAAATAAGAAACCGTCTTGACGAGGTCGAAACCCAAACGTACTTATGCGCGGGAACTTCCACTCGGGCGTCCTTTGACTCAGCAGTAACTGTTCTGTCTGTATCGATCTTTTCATCCAAAAGTTTGAGGATGCTCCGCTGGAAATCTGACATGTTCTGATACTGCGGAACATTGGCTGGAGTTGGTTTCGGCAGAGTAGGTGGCGACCCAAAGCCAGAGAATGTTGGGGCTGTTGTTGTTGGAATGATGTTGGAAGCACCTCCCGTCGAGCCCGACGTCGAAGAACCAATTGAAAGTGATGTTTGAGCTGCCGACGCTGTTGAAAGCGCCTGACCAAACCCAGGCACAACCCCCCCAAGCGAAGATGAAGAGCTAGACGTTGGCGCTGTTCCCCCAAAGCCTCCGAATCCGAATGACATATTCGCGGTTAAAATCTCTCACAACGATGTTAACAATAAATACGAGTCACTTCTTTTCAATTCAGAAGATAATAGCTAGTTCTTTTTCTTTTCTGCTGATTGACGTGGATGATGGAAACGCCATTTCGGACAGCATAAACGAATACACAAAGAGTGTGTTTTTAGGTTTTTTAGATCAATTCGTTCCAATCAGATCAGTGTACATCTTTTCTCAAAGCTCATTCTAGTTGTCTAAATGGCGTCGATCGAGACTTTCGTATTATCTTGCAGCCTGAAACATATAGAATCGTGAGTGGAACAAAACTTGTCCGCGTTTGTTTCCAGTCTAAAGACCGCAAGAGAAGGAATGACAGCGACGAAAGCGCGAAGAATCAGGTAGATCTTGGGGAACTGAATATAAGAGAGCACGAATAGAAAAACTAGAATATACTGTTGCTAAATGGGTTATAGGGGTACGAGCAAAGCAAAGTGAGCATCACAAAGCGTACAATATGCCCTCCTTTGGGTGTATATGATCGACGTACGATCACTTCCCCCACATTTTCTTTTGCATAACGTGCACACATCCATCGTTGGGAAATGCTATGTTGCACTGCATTTTGAAACACTAATTCAATTACTGAACTGAAACGAATGCTCAATGAATACTGAAAACCATATGTGTGCGTGCTTGCTCTATGTGCAGATCATTTTTCGGGAGAGTGAACCTCTGAAGATGAAACGCAGATCTAGAGCTGGAGACCCGGAGCCGTTATCCATTTCGATATATGGTAGAAGTTCAATTTCAACTTGATTTTCTTCAATATTACCCGTATCTCAGCGATTATCATTCTATCTGAAACCCCGAACACTTGGCGTATTTTCGGAGACAAGCCTGATCCGAACTGCCAACGTTGGTCTGCAAGTGCGGAGGGCCAATTCAGGAGTTGCCTCCACGAACATACGATACGCATCATTTCCATTTGCAGCATTATCAAGAATAAGATGAAATCATTCGCATATCACAAATATTGTCAGAATTCATGTCAATCTGACGTGGTTCTTGCCTCCAACGCGTCCGAGAAATGTTTACCAGGAATCGACCTCTCGGTCTTTTCCTTTTGCACTGTGGTCACAGTGCCACCTTGCTACTCTTTGCTAAAAAAACACATCACTCCTCCATGTCAATGGACTCGAGTTGTTGGTCACTCACCACTCTCGACAATATCCGAAGGCAATGGTATAAGAACATTTTTGAAGACATGAGTTCCATTCCCGGCGGTAGAGGAAGAGGACCCAAGTCATCAACACTTTCAAACAGCGTATCTGTATTGACATTGAAGATTGAGGCGTGATGGCGTGATGGCGTGATGGTATGGTGAAGATGATGAAAAAGGGACGTTGTTGTGTGTGAGGTGAGGTGCGGTGATATTGAGGTGGATGTTGGCGTGCGAGTTTGAGGGTGTGGTGCGAAGGGTGACATGGGAGGGTTTGGATGAGGGTTCGAGTTTGAGGTGTGGAGGTGTGGTGAGGAGGAAGACGGTGGCGGTAAGGGTGGATGACAGAGGATCAGCAGGGAGAGGATGAAAGGGGTGCGAGTATGAGGTGAGGGATGAGGTCCAATTTCCGATGCAGTTTGATGTGCGGGGTGGTGTGAATTTGATATGCAAATGGCCATGTCGAGACGTGAATTTGAGGTGATTGAGGTGAGAGGATGTAGTAACCCCGCAACAATGACTGGGTTACTTACGAAACACAATCCTTACAGACTGCGCCCGCCGGATCTTTGCAAGGTGAATCGACCGCAGCACTCACCACTACAGCGACTGAATCGTCTTTGCTCTCGGAGCTTTACATTGTCATCCGAAAGCAACTGTCGAATCCGCTGGAACGGTACAAGCGCATGGGCGTTGTAGGAGCTCTGGCGATGGTTCGACGGTTAGGCGCACAGGCACCTGCGGGTGTAGACGAGTAGGATCCACGTAAGGAGTGAGATGACATGAAAGTTGAACTGAAATTATCTTTTCACTCATGGTCTTTCCCTCGTTCGTCTCCTTCGTCAGATGTTCAAGCAAGAGTGAAACAAGCAATCGACATGCTGTCCATGATCACATCTCACTGCCGGCAATCTATGGTTGGTGCAAGAATCCACTGCAAACAGAAATCTTCACAATATGAAGCGTTGAAGCACTGACCGCCAATATGAAATTATTTCCATCTTGTCGCCGCCATCTACTCGACATTGAAAATGAAAGCATTGTCTCTCCCTTGCTTATGATGAACTTTCCCATCAAGTCTCTCAGAACCTCCTGCATGACGAGGTCGTGAACTGGATAGCATCCAACGTGGTCGAAAGCTTCCAGGACGTGTTCTTAACAGATCTTGATGAAGAGATCAAGGAGCTAAGCGCCAAAGCGGGCGGAGACGAGGATGACGTAGACGGCGAGAGAGATGTGGGCACTGGAGCAGGAACGGGAATGTTGCCGCTGGAGCTGTGGATGAGACTCACCGAGGTACGTGGATGACCATGTCGACCTCCCTTTCTGATTACGTTTTTTCGCAGTGGTGGGCTCCATTTGAAAGTTTCAAAGTGTAATTTGCGGACCTCGGTGGTGCTTTTTCTTAACTTTTCGAAGACAATCACTGAATTATGTTTCTTTTAGATGACAATGGGAGGACGTCATGACAAACGTGGCAAGAAAAATACCCATCGCGACCTCAAGTTTCTAAGGCCGAAGTGATTCTGAAGCACAAAAGTGCATATTTCTAGACAACTTTCTTGGCATAACCGAGACCAGCTCTTGCCTGGCCTTTCATTTTCATAACATAAAAAAAAGGGGAGGGGGGGATCAGTGGGAGGGAGTGGGAGGGTGCAATGTTTTTAGAACATACAGGTTTGGTCCTGAGTTTCGTTGACAGTTGCGCATAATGAGCACAACTCGGAGAGGACAACAAACACTCTCCAGGAGAGTTTCGGCTCTGTTTTCGGCCGCCGTCTCCATACTCGCCCACCCAGGCATTCTACTCAAGTTGCGAAAACAGTGTCGGGGACGATGGACGGGACGATGGACACTGAACCACTTCAAACAAAATTTGAAAACAATACCAAAACCTCCCAGATTCGTGATAAATTATCATCGCGACCACAATTCCGTGTCGGTTGAATCTACGAAACAAGGATTCGGAGTTGGTTTGGACTTTGGTTTGGTATCGAATATCACCTGGGACTTCAATTTCATTATTCTCGGCAGTGGCACCGGATGGCGCTGAGTCAGAAACCACATCGGTCTCACTCACTGGACATAATCGAGCAGCCTTTTTCGAAAGCCTTCGTGGACACAGCTGGGCGCATGGGGTTGTTAACAGAGACCACATCTGCACTCAAGCCTACTGGCAAAACTCACCACCATTTAAACCCCCATCAAAAACACGCCTTAGGTGCATTTTCAAATCATAACGCGCCTCTGCTCGTGTCTGTAGTGCTGCGATCCGACAGCGGTTCCCTTCCATACCCACCAGCATCCTTTCCAAAAAAAAATGAATTGCACCGTGTGACTTCGCGGCGATAAAAGTTCAGACGTGTATTTGAATCTCCCATGTCACCACAACACTTCCCCCCTTTCTCTAAAATATAGGTAAAAAGAAGACCCTCCTCGAGGTTCAGTGTTGTACTGATGGAATGTCCCCAGAAGCCCGGATGTGGTGCTGAAGTAGAGTCCTGTTGTGATGTCCGTCCCTCGCTCGCCGGAAAAAAAGGTACAGTGCCGGTGCGGAATATACAGATCAAAGAAATTATCGGAACTAGGAAAACAATGTTCCATTAGGATAATGAATCAGTATCTCAGCACCTAGCAAACCACTTCTTAAGCACTTAAACCCCGTCAAATCCACATGAAAAATCACCTTGATGAAACCGATGGAGGCAGAGTATTCACGGAAGCACTGCCTGCAGACGTTGAGACCGTACTTGCGGATCAAACCAGCACGGTGGGTGCAGACGCGGCTAGATTCCCAAACAAGTCCCAGATAGTAAATGATCAGTAAATGACCGCACTCTGTCCTATGACGATTCACTAACTACACCTCCCCAATCCTGTTTTTCGACTCCTCTCCAACGAGCACGGATTCCCCTACCATTCGCGGGAACCCTTTCCGTAGCGCCTGGGGCGAGAGAACCAAACAGCGTCGTGGGCCATGATTATTTTTTGTTGTTGACGAAGACGGAGTTGTTGGTGGTGACGGAGAGAAGCTGCCAGGTCGTAGTCGGGATAGGAAAAAAAATTGTCAAACTCCTCTGTGTGGGACGTGGTTTGTTTACATTGCGCCACGTCTTGCAATGTGTGACATGCGCGACTCTGTCGCTAGGGCGTCTGCTCGGAAAATTTCCCGTTTCAAGGGGACACAAGATTCAATATTCACGTTACACACTCATACACGCCGAACGAGCGAAGTTTTACCGCGAACTCCCCGACCGCCCCCCGGCAACCCGGACAACCGACCAACAACACATCAACTTCTTATAGCCATGTCCGACGACGCTGCCACTGACCCTCTTCCCGAAATTCAGCAAGGTGGGTCTCGCCTTTCGCTCGCGACTCTTTACCTTACTCAACTGGTGGGATTGCCCCAACGGTGCTGGGAAATTACAACGAAGGAATTGGTGCAAGGGGGGGCGGAGGGGAGGACGGG
>JADGJF010000781.1:0-14935 GCA_027596845.1 Quaeritorhiza haematococci | reverse complement strand
AGACAGATCCCACCCCACCCCTTCGACACGATCGCGCGGACACCCGCCTTCTCCACGGCTTCATACACGATCCTTGTCAACTTCTCCTTGTCATCAACCACGATACTCCCAAAGCCGATGTAGACTGGTGGTGGGCCCGCTGCTAGGAAGGCCTTAAGGTCCTCAGGCGGGGAGTAGTTGCTCTGTTTTGCGAGGTCGATGAAAAAGAACCCGACGATATCAATATGTGAGCCCCAGTCGGAGGGTTTTGGAATGAGATTAGGACTCCAGCAGTAGGTGTGCGGGACTTCGAGGGTCTTCACCAAAAATGGTGCACGCGATGACGAAAGTTCATGGAGGCCTAGCGTCTTCTCCCTGAACTTGTTGATAATGTCACCTAGCCCCTGCCACGCCATAACCTCCATCAAATCATACGAGAAGTAATTCTGTCGCCGTAGTTCGGATTTGTTTGTGTCGGAAGATTGGCTGATGGTGGTCAAAGGATGCGGGAAGTGCTTCGTGGGACTCCATGGCATGGTGAAGAAAATGTGGAGGGGAATCCCGAGGCGTTCGGCGACGTGGATGTGCGCGAAGGTGGGCGGGTTGGAGATGATGGCGTCTGCGGAAAACGCGGCTTTCGTATCTGGGTCTGCATCGACACATGCGTGCCAGGCAGAATCGAGAATCTCTGCCATGGTGCGACGTTTCTCGCCAATGTCGCCGTTGGTCAAGCTCTCATAGCCCGGGAGCAGACCGGGATCTAGAGGGAAAATGGAAATTCAAAGTTAGACCATGAAATTCTGTGTGTTAGGAAGGTTTCCTTGAGGAAAAAGGGAAGGGCAATGGGTTTTTTGAGACACTCGCTACTCACTTTTGACCATAAACGCCATCAACTCCGCAGGATCACCGGCTAATGGAAAGAATTCTAACCCAGCATCTTTCACCATGCCCTTGAACGTAGCGTGGGTGGCCAGTCGGATGCGATGTCCGTGTTTGAGCAACTCCTGGCCTAAAGCCAAGAACGGCTGAACGTCCCCACGACTCCCCACAATCATAATGACTATAGACAGACGCGGCACGACCCCCGGTTTGTAGTTGTCGATGCTAATCTTACTCAATCGGTGCGCAGCTTTAGCCAATTTTGCGTCTTCCTCCTCCTCGTCCTCCTCGTCCGAAGATTCGATTGCCGAACCCGATGCCTTGTCAACCTTCTTCTTGGGCGCCGATATTTCAATAGAAACACGCCCGTCGTCTCCCATGACTGCCTTAAAAGCAGGATGGTTCCGCATAAGATCCCTCTGCTTCTTCACCTTCTTGCGGCGCCAGTGAATGTATTCGAGGGCGGACTGGAAAGCTATGCCTTTGGTGGCACCCATTGCCGTGGCAGTCTCGTTTTCCTCGCAGTCGACTGGGAGTGGTGTGGAAGTGACTTTGATTTTCCAGGCGGGTTCGTGGGTTACTACGAAAGTGGACAAAGAATCCACAAAGGTTCGGCAGTTCACGAGGAAGGCGTTGTACTTTCGCTTCTGCTTGTTCCAGTCGTCGCAGAAGGCGACAACCTCTTCATGACCTTACAGGGCGAAGAAGAAAGACAAACGATTGATTAAGTCCGGCAGTCAACAGAGTGGAGAACATAACAGAAGTTTTACCTTTCGAAGTCCAACCAATTTGGGTAAGCTCGATGTGAGGGTGGTCAAGGGTCCATTGCAAGAAGGCTTCGGTCTGAAGCTCCTCCGGGGTCTTTGCAACTTTGGTATCGTTCTTTGCATCGTTTGCTCCATCCTCAGTGTTTGTCGCATCAGCGCCGTTTGCGCTGGTTGAAGAAGCCGTGACGTGGGTAAAGGAGGCCAATATGCGATTCTCTGCAGCCATAGACTTTTCCTTGACGTTCTTCAAAAGGACCTCGTACTGTGCGAGGGAGTCATCGTAGAGGACGACGACAGAGGCATGGCTAGCGCGGCTGTCACCAAAGATGCTGGCTTCGAGTTGACCGACTTGGTTTGCGAAGCGGTCGACGAGGGGTTCAACGCCGATGAAGACGCGGGAGAGGTTCACTGTTTTTGGCATGATGGTGAGCGGACTATGAATTCGTTTCGCCTATGTCTCCCAGTTCTTCGTTAGTCCACGGTCGCCCGTCAGTTGGTCTCCCTTTCTATATTACCGAGGCAAAAAAGCTCTTGGATACCACCCAGATAGAGTTTTGCGGCTTGGTCTGTTGAGGCTTGACCATTTGACAGTTGTTGTTCTTTTCAACAAGTATTGGCCAGGGTTCAAGCAAGGTTCGATACTAGGAACCGCCATGGCGTTTTGGGACTCCATATTCGTAGACTTTCTATCCGGATATGCGTGTCAAATAGATTCATTACATTTCAAGAGTTGAGAGGGTGCTCCAGATACCATCCACGGAAAAAGGCTACTAAACTTACTACAACGGCTGTATTTGATGTGAGAGGGGGAAAGACAAGCTGTGAGGAACATGAAATCAACAGACACGAATCAATCAGAATAGGTCCAGCTCGGCTCACCTTTGACTTTGTCTGATGTTGAGGAGCCACCCCAATACGAGCACCACTGCGAGTCCGAGGTGTTTGAGGTTTGGAGACATTAATAAAGATTAGCTGCATGTAAACCAAATCCCTAGGCCTGGAAAAGGGGCGAAATTTAAATGATCATTACTCACCTCAGGGAACCCCCCTTCTCCCAAAACTCCTTCCATCCCCAAACTCCTCAACGCCAAATATACACAGCCCAATGCAACATGCTTGGACGAATGACCCAAACATAAATCAGGACTCAACCGTGAGTCCGATGCGTATGTGAAGGACAAATCAGCAAGAGCCCGGAATTGCATCGTCTGCGTTTTTGATCGTGGTGGTGACCGGGGTGTGTGGGGTGTTGATGGGGTTGTTGGCGAACTTTGATGCGAGGAGGAAGATGAGGAATGGTGGTGAGATCGATGGGTCTTTTCCCTTTCTGTGTAGTCTTTCGAAAAAGAAGATGAATTCGTCTTTAAAAGGTCTTGAATGATGGCGATGATCCATGGGTGGGGCAGATCAACGTTCAATTCGAAACGGAGGACACGGAGCAAGAGCAACTCGGCAGTGACAAGGGAGTCACGAAGTTGGAAGTATTTCTGGAAAAACATTCAAACAATTGTTCACGTGTGTATAAGAAAAGGGTTTGCGATGGAAGTCAATGCCAATCCATACTCCTTGCATACCTCGCCTATTGGCAATTCTTCTTTCTGAAGGACCCTGACGTTGCATCAATCCAGGGAAAACCATCAGTCTTTCTGGATTCTGTATGCGAAACCTCCCAAAATGCAGATAGTATAATCCGATGCTGAAGTGAAGTAAAAACGTACCAATACCCCACGTTCACTGTATCCCGCAGTTTTCTTGGGACTTCCGTCTGCTTACACGCCAGATGCAACGCGGTCGTAGCAACCATCTTCACGAGGATTGATTCCAGTGAGAAAACCAATCCCACAAAATCGAACCAAACAAGACCACCCCCCCGGCCGCCGAAAAGGTGCAAGCAGAACACCGCACCCAAACACACACGAGACTCACATAATCGTCCATCTTATGTGCAAGTTCCACAGCCCTCCTCACTTCATCGCTTTCCTCCTCGTCCCCCAACCCTTTTGATTCGCTCCTCTCCGCATCTCGGCTTCTTGCACACCCGCGATCTGTATCTTGATCACGTTTTGAAGGTACGGCTTGTTCTAACTTTTCAAAGTGACGCTGGTACCGGTGGTAATAGGTGAGCGCTGTTGCGAGTGTTATTGGTGGTCTGGAAGATGAAGAAAATAGTTGGCGAGAAGATCCATAAGGCCAAGAGTTACAGAGTTCCTTGGGGTGGTGGTGGTGGAGAAAGGACGGCGTGACGCAGTCCTGAAAGAAAGCATCACAAGAGTAAAGAGAATTTTTGGATGTTTTCGACGTGGTGAAGAGAAACGTACATTTCCATTAGTTCGGCACAGACCACTATGAACTCGAGTGGGCCGATCGTTGGCATCTTTGGACGAAGTATGGACTGTTGATGCGAACGTCACACAGGTGCGACTTGACAAGAGTTTGAGACTCATCCAAAAGAGTAGGAATTGAGGAACAGCTTTGGAGGAAAGAACGGTTTTTCGATCAGGTGGAACCCTGTGCCAAAGAGGGAGCGGGAAGAAAAGAGAGGGAAAGGGGAGGCTGTTGGCGGTTTGAACGGTTGAGAGCAGTGAGAGTGAGGTAGAGAGGGAGGGGAACGTTTTGTTTCGCGAGACCACGAGGCATGTGGAGGGAGAGAGGAAATTTAGACAAAGGACAGGGCAACCGAATGTGGTGGTGTTGAGAGCCGAGTATGTGGCAATTGTGGGTCTTGGCCCTCTCCCCTTCTAACCCGTTCCTTTATAATGTCCACGTGTGAGTCTGCATGCCGCAAGCTCCACTACGACTTGGTCGCATCTCATCTGTCGTTTCCAAAGAAAGAAAGCATGGTATTTTCTAAACAGTCCTGTCAACAAGTGTCCTGTCGTTGCAGGATGCTAGACATGTTGGAACATTTTGCGATGATATTTCCAGAAAATAAAATGTTGATCCATATTATTTGCGACCTCAAACTTTTGGACCATCTTCGCAGCCTTCATGACCCAACTTGCTCCGTGTATGCCTACAAGTCAGGAGTGGCGCTCACTCCACTCTTATTTTCTCTCAATGTCCTCAAACCCCACCCCACGAGACCGAGTCCGCGTGCAGGGCCTGGTGCAGGGCGGCGTGAAGAATTTCCAAACTTCCATCGACAGACGTTGGCAACATATTGCAGTAGTAACGACGTTTTGGCATTACAAAAACGGGAGTACGGCACGTACGTAAACCGTAAATGTTTGTTTCTGTTTCCAGCCCATCTTTCCCAATACATTTCAAAACTATCCGACCGCCTGCCGACCGCCACTGCCGACCGCCCGTAAACCAAAACTCTAACTACTGTAATTCATTTGAAGATCGCGTACACTTTTTGTTTACTTACGCGAAAAACCTTATCATACTGTACATTGGAATTTTTGGCAACGAACATCACGAACATGTCGTATGAGGAAAGTGAGGGTACAGATCGTTTTCACCCACCTGTTCGCCCGCATGACCCTTTGGGGGCTCCCTGGCTGCTTCCTTGCCCTCTCTCACAACCCCTCCGTCCCCTCTGTCCCCTCCGTCCGCTCCCCCCTGCCCAAGCGACCACGCTGCACAGGCTGTCAGGGTGTTTTCCAGAAGTCAGGGTGGTGAGTGGGATATCGGTCTTCAGAAGAACGACCACTTTTTACGTAACTCTTATTTTTCCAACCCGACCAGAGCCAATTTTTTCGTTTATGGGCGCGTTTCGCGTTTCCATCTGGGCGACGACGACGACTTCCGAACGCCAAATGCCACTTCGAAGATTTTTTCCTCAAAAGAAACACAAAGGAAGACGAATAATTTTTACCGCGTGCACGACCTCCCTCATTGTGGTGGGTGACACAGTGGTGTGGTTTTTCGCTGTCTCGCAGCGCCGCGGTGGCGGTCTCCGCTTGCTGGGCTGGAAGAACGAAGAAAAATTTGGCGCGGATGCAGCGGATCATCGTGTAATTACTTTGGCGGGGGTGATCTGCCCTTTGGGTTTCTGGAAATGCTGCCACAGTACCGGCTACCAACAGAGACCGACAGAGATTAGATCAAAGGAGCTCCCTCCCGGTTGGTTGTCCCGGGTTTACCGCCGCGACCGCCACCCAGCATGCCCTGATGCATGCATGCATGCCACCTTTCATTTCATGCTCCGCAAAACGGTCCGATACGCACGCGCGGAACTCTAATGCAGGAAAACTTTTTTTTCGCCATTTACAGGCTTTTGGTCGCAAAATCATAATGGGCAGAGGTCACGAACGAACCTGTCTGAGTCTCTGAGAAGACAACATAAAGCAACTCACTCTCGGTCACGGAGCGACCCTGGAAAACTCGAAGCAACTGTGGAAGCGCACCAAAACAAGAGTCAAAGACGGACGGCAAAGCACGGGGTCTCCCACCACACTCCCATCACATCACATCACATCCCAGCTCCCATTTTGAATACTAAAGGCGCCTGCCTGGATCGCTCCTCGCTCGTCAAACATCTCTCGTCCTTCGGCGCGAATCCAGACTCCGATTCGATACCAGCTCCGCCAGCCAAGTCCGCCAGCTCCGATACCCACTTCTTTCACTTCTTCACCACCAACAAATTAACCAAGATGCCAGTCGAGTGGGCGGCCATGATTGCCATCATTGGCACCATCAACCTCCTGACCGCTCTCATCAATACGGGAATCGGAATCAGCAAACAACTCCCCTACCAACACAACTACTACACCTTGCGTCTCGAGGCCGGAATAGGAGCCGGGGCCGACGGACATCCACCCAAAATAACGCTCACGGATTATGGGGGGCAGCAGTTCAAAGGGTATGTGGTGGGGAATGCCGGTCAACGGTGCGGGCTCTTCAAGAAGGGTCTCGGGCTGGGCGAAGCACCAATGCTCCGGGTTCAAACGGTTAACGGCTTCAACTTGAAAAAGGTGAACGTGTATCCAGGGTCCAACGGCGTCTGTGTGAGCAATGTGATAGTGAAGGGCGGGGATTCGGCACGGGAGCATAAACAGATCTTTGTTCCGGTCGGGGACATCCTAGCCTTCTGCGGGCATCCGTGGAATTGGGGGGCGAAAATCAACGGAATCGATCAACGCTGCGTTTGGCTCGGCAAGGCACCAACAGAAAGCGGCGTCGATCCTCTCGGAATCCTATCCTTGGATATCTCGCATCTCTCGGGCATCTTCGACAGCGGCAGCAAGCCCGAGATATTGATGACTACAAAAGTCGAGGATGTGTGCAAATACATCAAGGATATTTCAAAAGGACCCACAGCGGAACCCAGCACACATCGATGCCGCAACTCCAAATCCCGACCCCCAACCATCCCCTCCGAAACCGAACTCTTCCAAAACCCTCGTACACTCGATACCATCCCCCTAGTCGACATCACATCAGAAACCTTCCAAACCCAACTCGCACAAAACCCAAACTTTGTCGGTGGTCCCTTCATGACGCTCGACAATCTCGTCTACGTCCCGCAAAAGAAAACATTCGTGAAGCCTGGCAGTACAGAACAAAGTATTCAAACCAACAAATTGAACAAACGCCGAACCGACCAAGTCATCAAGGTTCAATCCTGCTCTCGAAGCAATGATCCAAATAATGATCAGGTCGTTTGCACGGTTGTGAGAGAAATCTTGTTGCCGGAAGAGTATATCCAGGATGAGCAGCTTTGATCTTTTTCTTATACCATACATTTTGTTTTTCTCTCGTTATTCTTTTAAGAGCTTTTGATTTCCTTTTTTTTTCGTACTATTTATTGGGAGGATAGCGTGGTCGTGTGGGGATACCATTATTGGGAAGAAACTGTTGAGAATAGACCATGTTGAGAATAGACTCTGTTGAGAATAGACTCTGCGTGTCTTGAATCTCTTGCTAACCAAGTAGGTCCCTAGTAGAGCGCCCGAAAGCGGTCCATGTTCTTCTTACTTTTCCGACAGTCGACGGAGATAGTACTGACGGACTCAATCTTGGTTTGGTGTACGCTTTTGGTGAACGTGGTGGCGGTGTTTACATAAAAACTTCCCCGACATTACTTAGTCCAGTTTGGATCAAACTACACATCTTTCTACTTAACGATCTCCATCACCACCACCATCAACGCATATAACCTACTTCAAAAGCCTCACTTGACAATTTCTTCCCAAATGAACTGTGAACTGTCATTCCACGAGTCTCAGAAAGTTCCGCACTACCTTCTCCCACTCTCATCCACACGACATCATCCACACGACATCCGTCCGCATCTGCCCTTGTCTCTTCCACCGGATTTTCATCGTCTAGACCTCGTCTGTGACCTTGACCTACCCATCTTTCCACTCGATGAACGATCTCCATCAACCACCACCAACACATACTTCAAACCACTTGCTTCACAGTTTCTTCCCAAATACACTGTCATTCTATGAGAAAGGTCCGAGAAAGTTCCGCGCTGCCTCCTCCCACTCAGATGTATGCAGAAACGTTTCTTTCTGGTGCAAAACTCTGGGACTTTGGTAAATGCCAACACTTGTGATGTTGGTCTGTCATCCACACTTCCTTCCGTCCACATCTGCCCTAAGACTTGTCCCTTCCAGAGGATTCTCATCTCTATGACCTTTCGAGATAGACAAACACAAAGTCCACCTGTTTTCCCGGCTTGTTTTCATAACTCATCTGGGCAGTCCCCCAGTGTCTTCCCTTCTGGCACCTTCCCTGTTCCAGCTTGGTTCCAGCTCCTCTTTGGGAAATATGGCGTCGGGTCTGGCGTCGGGTACCGCGTAAGGCCGACCCTAGGGCTAACCGCGGCAGCAAAGAACCATTGGTTGTTGCCCTGATCTCACTGGTATGAGTGCGTAGGTGGTATGACACCAGAATGGCATGGTGATGGCGCTCGCGGACGAATTTTGTTTGTTTTTTCTCTTTCGTATGGTGTCACAAGTCGGGGTCTGAATTTTCTGACTTGGATATCCCGTCAAAAAATCCATTTTGCCTCAAAAAATTATCGAGATCAGATTCTGAAGTGAAAACTTGGAACGAAAACTTCATCGGGTCCATACCGCCCTCCTGGCTCCCTCCAAAAAAAGGTCTGCCTCCGGGTAAGGTACCAGGAAACCATGCCAGGAAGGATGCCTCCGAGCAAGGACACTCTGGCAAGGACACGCTCCAGAAAATCGCCAGGAAAACCAAAGGGAATTTTTCTTTTTTGTGTACAGGAATGTTCTTGCCATTTGGATTTCGGGTTGCCAACGAAAACGAAGATTGTTTGGGGGGATGGGGTCTGTCATAGTGAGCGAGTGAGCGATCGAAACACTGCGAGCCTGGCTCTCCGACACAGTCCTTCACGAACTGGGAAACCATAAAAATTCTGCACTTTCGGCCTGACTTTCGGCGTCCTATACTCCAACCTGTCTCGTATACTCAGTCGTATACACTTGAGCTAACTCCAGTTCGTTCTCCCTGCATCACGCCGCTGCATACGACGACGTACCCGACGGTGCCAAAATGTCGACAATAGAGTGGCCAGCAGTCATCGCGATTGTCAACACCGTCAATCTCTTAACAGCACTCTTCAACACCGGCTTTGGCGTGAGTCGCTCGCTCCCAAGCCAGCACGAATTCTACGGCGTACGGACCGAAGCAGGTATCGGCGAAGGAGCATCCGGACACGCCCTCAAAGTAAAGCTTTTCGACTACCAAGGCAAATCCTTCAAAGGATACATCACAGGGAACGCCGGCGACAGGTGCTGGCTCAAAAAGGGAATCGGCCTCGGTGAAGCTCCCTACCACAAAATCAAAACCACAAACGGCTTCAACCTCAAAACCGTCAACATATACCCTGGCGGCAACGGCGTGTGCGTGAGCAACATCATTTTGAAGGGGGGTGAGTCCGCGGCACGACAGGACGAGATTTACATTCCGGGGGATTTGCTTGCGTTTTGTGGGTACGCCTGGAATTGGGGTGCGAGATTCGATGGGGTTGATCAGCGGTGTGTGTGGATTGGGAAACCGCATCCGTACCCAGCTGGTGGTGGTGGTGAAGCCGAGGACAAGACTCTTGGGATCCTCTCGATGGATGTGTCGAGGCTACAAACCGTAATGGATCGGAAAACGTGGAGCGAAGCTTGGAAACGCACTACTGTACAGGACATATGCAAGCTTTTCAAGGATGCATCGAAGGGCCCTACGCCAGAACCCAACGTACACCGATGCGCTCGGTCTAGGTCGTCTGATGCGAAACTCGTTCCCATCACTTCAGAGCAACTTGAAGAACCGAAAATCCTCAATTCCATCCCTATGATCAATATCGACTCGACGACATTTATGCGAGATCTATCCATGAACCCCAACTTCATCGGTGGTCCCTTCATGACTCGGGACGGCGTGGTGTACATCCCCAGAGAGAAGAAGTTCGTTCATCCCAAGCAAGCCAACCCTCAAGAAGCAGAGCCGGGCGCCGCCACGGGTGAGGTGGAATTAGCACCAGTCGTACCCTCAATGACACCCCGTGACCGTGACGACGAACCACATCCAGAACCTATAGCACCCAGCTTGAGTCGCGCCAGTACAACGGACCAACAACAAGATATAACGCGTCGTGGTTTGGACGACAGCGTAGAACGGATGGTGGATGTGAAGTCGTGTTCGCGGAGTGGTGATTCGGAAGAGGTGGTCTGTACTGTCGTGAAGCGAATCTTATTGCCCGTGAATTTGCTCGAGGATCCTGATGCCGCTGCCTTGTCTTTTGAAGCTTAGAGAAGGAGGATGTGTTTCATGTGAAGCAGTGAGAAGATTATAATATGCCTTAGAATGCCTGGGAGGCCGGCTGAGGAAGGTTTGCTCGTATTAAATTAGGAAATTCATATCATATACTTAGAGAATGTAAAGATCAATGTACAAATTGCCGTCGTTTCCTGACTGTTGTTGTTTCCAATAAATCCGTTATGTTTCGTTCGGAAAGTCAGTCGCAGCTCCGAGTAAGATTCGAGTCCCCATTTTCTTCAAATGCTCCAGAACGGTGCGTCTCTGAAAATGCGAAAACAAGAAAATGAAAGATGTCTAGGCGCCAATGCTGTGAATATTGGATCCGTTCATGGATCCTATTATCGGGATGTTAGGTTGGGAGCACTTCCCCCGTCTCATCCGACTCGGAGGAAACGAAGGTAATGAACATGGCAACAGTGTCGAGACGAAGTGGCAGGATGTCTATTACTGTAAAGAATGATGCTGTTATGAGTTATTACTTGCGGACATGAGAACTGATTGTAATGGAATCGTAAACAAAGATCCCCACGTTGTGAGCCAGCCTGAGTATAGCCCAACTAGCCCACGTACTATTACTCTTTTTTCAGTCCCGATCCTCCCTGTTTCTCGTTCCTGTGAACGAAAACCAAATCCCAGCAACAGCCCCAGCAGCTGCCCCCGCCTTCACATTCAACCCATAAACCGTCGCAAACGTCGCCCCCGCCGCAGCCGCAAACCCCATCCCCAACATCAACATATGAAACGAGTTTTTGCTCTCACTCTTCGCCGCCACGGTCAACCAAACCCCCAAAATAACAAACCCCGCAACAGACGCCTTCACGATCTGTGGGAATTGGTCTTCAATATTGAGGACTTTGGAGGCGACGTAGCATTGGAGAACAACGAGGCCGATCCAGGAAATGTTGTAGAGGATGGCGAGGGCGAAGAGTTTGGCGGTTGAGAATTTTGAGAGGAGGTTTTCGAGGAAGGCGCGGAGTACGGCGAGGAAGAGGGCTGGACCGAGAGATGCGAGGAAGATGGCGCCGCCTACATAAGCGCCGAGGCGGGCTGCGTTGTAGGAATCTGTGCCATCGATGCGGGCTCCAACGGCTTCATAGATAGATGCATTAGACGGGGAAAGAAACCAACGAATATGAGCATGTGTGGTTCTACACAGTGTCCTCAAAGGCGAAAAAACACCCCAACTGATAGCAAAAAAATGAGAGCAACACTTTACCTGCCATCGAAGCACCAACACCCGCAATAAACAACATCACAATCCCCACCCACACCGCAACCCCAAGTACCGCCGCAAATCCCACTCCAATACTCTTCCACCTCACTTTCCCAACCTTACAAGTACAGCACCGTCTTCTCCACCGTCTTCTCCCACCTGATCCACCAGTTCCCGCTCCGATCCCAGCACCCGTCGCATTCCCTTGCTCAGCATCACCATCATACTGCGGAGGATCGGCAGGCGATACGTCCCTCCCTCCCGACCCATACGCAGAAAGAAGTGGGGATATTAGTCTGTATCCTGGGAGACTTTCGGAGAGAGCGGCTTGGACTTGTTCGCGGGAGAAGAGGGATTCGTAAGTTGGGGGTCGGTCTGGTTCGACTATGACGTTGTTGTTAGGTGTGGGTGAAGGTTCGGTAGCAGTGGGGTTGGGAGGTGTGGTTGTGTCGGTTGTGTCAGTTGTGGTGGTGGGTTGTGGCGATGAGGTTTCGTCGGTAGCAGTTGGAGCGGCCGTTGGCATGGGAATAGAGACTGAGGTTGATGTTTCGTTGTATGCGGGAGGTGCAAGTTCGTTGTCTGGGGCGTTTGTTGTTGCGGATGCGACTCCAGTCTGCGTTGAGGCGCTCATGGTGTTCTTGTCTGAAGACTGTCTCCGGGATGCTTTATTCCTGCAAGTGCTCGAGAATGCCTGTATGCTATCGTGTGAAATATGCTTCCTTCTTTCCCGCGATTTCGTACTATGAGCTTCTTCTTTTTTGGGATCCGCGGGTCGATGATGGCAATGATGAGGTCCTATGCTGGATACTATTCAGAGCTGGTTCAGAGCGCTCCAGTGGTTGTGTTTTTCACTTCCTTGACTCTTGTGTTGCCTGCTCAGCCACGTCACTCGCATCCGAAGAAGAGCCGAACTGGTCACAGAGTATCGGAGTTTGAATCCCATGAGGCACCACATTGGAGGTGCTGAAAACACTTTTGAAAGAGACAAACATATTGGGGCGACCAAGGGATCGTCTCCCAAATCCTACCTATCCCGCGCTAATGATCAGCAACAATATCTTTGTTCTAATTATAAAGCATCCCCGGCATTCCACCTGGCATTCCACACAGGTATATACAACCCATAACCAAAATCACGGTATTTCCATATGTACACATCACCCTCCTCCCAACCCCACCTCTACTTCCTCAGAATCCACCTAACCACCCCCAAATTCGCCAACTCATCCCTAAACTGCCCCCTCGGAACGACATGAACAAACAACAAAAACCCGAACGTCATTTCACCCGAGAATGCAAACACCCACAGTGGTGGGATATCCCCTGATACGATGGATGCGCATGAGGATTGCGTGCCGGATTCGGATTGCATGCATTCGAACCAGGAGGAGAGGGTTTCGGGGGAGATTTTTGATTCGGAGATGATTCGCCGGTACTGGAGGTTTTGGGAAAGGAGGTGTGGTTAAGGACGGCATCCAATACTGAAAACACCCAACCATCGAAATACCAAAAAACGGCTTTCTACACACTTCTCTCTATGTCCCCCTGGAAAAACTTACAAAAATCTGCGCTGCGGCGACCAGCACCATGACAAACAAAAGAACATTCCAAACGTGTGGGGAAGCCGCCCACAGAAACTGTTTCGAGAAGAAGCTGAATCCCCTTTTGGATCTCCTATCGCCCCGTGCTCCGCCCGCTCCCGCTTCAGCAGCGGCACCACTCACGTTCGAGCTCATACAAGCTCGCCTTAGGAGGTCTTGGAGACCATATTCTGCTGCGATGAACGAGGAAAGCCACGTCTTTCGCCTCTTGACCGCGCCGTTTCCTGTTTTCCGCGAGTTGTTTCTTTGCTGATGAGGTGAGGTGTTGGTGGGTGTTTGGTTTGCTGACTCGGAAACGTGCATCAGACGATCAACATCTCCTACCGTCACGATACTGTTACTCCTCGCCAAACCGGGTGTGATGATCGGGGTCGTGGTGTCGACACTAGTCACAGTAATTGCAACTCCTGCTGAGTTCACACTCGCTCCGCTTGGAGTCCCCGGACTACGCATGCTGTTTGCGCTGATACTCCGACTTGGAGATGGCGGACACAGCGTTGGACTCCGTGCTACAGTCGCAGTTCGAGTGACGGGGGTAGTGGGTGAAGGCCCAGGTGAGTTTGGCACTGCAATGGTGGCGTTCGCGAAATCGCTTTCGATGGGGATCAAAAATGATCCAGTTGCAGTTATATCGCGGAGTGAAGTCGATATGGGTGACCCCATCTGCATCACAACCGCAGCATCATCCATGTCGCGGACATCTACCTCCATGTTCGAATTCGCCTCCTCACTTTTTACCCCCTCCTCGACCTCTTCTCCATCACCCCCAACCTCAACTACCTCCTCATCATCACTAATTTCCACAGAAGTCGGTTTCCTCCCCACCACAAGCTTCCAAATCTTTAGAATATGCCATACCGTCATCCCAACCAAAACCGCTTGGACAATAAAGTACAACCCCGCCAAAAAAAGGTAAGGTCGAAGATTTGAGACAATGCAAAAGCTGTCAATTTGGGAGAGGGTTTCGCCGCCGAATTGTAGAGGTGGGGCGATGGAGATGATGACGAGAATGGTTATGGTGAGCGTGGTAAGATGGAGGAGCGTTTGGTTGTGGAGTAGAAAGTTGCATTGGTGGACGATCACCTTTTGGGGGGCAAGGGGGGGCAGGCGGACGAGTGTGAGGGTGAAGATATTTAGTTTTTGTTTGGTTGTTCCCTAGGCACTCTGAATGAAGATGAAAAGCAAGTGCCTTAAGAAACCCTTACCAAATACTGCCAGAAAATCGCGGCGGAGATCGGAAGAATGCGAGAATCCGAGGGTCAGATGTTTATCTTGAGGTTAGTTCATCGTCCAAAATCCAACAAAAACCTGTCGTTGTCTCTTTCCTCTTTTTTTCCTTTCCCAAGCATCCCTCTCCCTCGAATTCTACTTACCACATTTATGATCATCACCATAAGCCAGTGTAGTGCCAACGATACCCCAAAAATGAAGAAGTATGCTGTTGAAAGTCCGAACACAAAATATTGGTGTGAAGGAATGTCAGAAGGTCACTCAACAAGTTAAACGTCCACATTGGACGGACAAAAGCAACGATGAATTTCTCGTGCATGGCTTTTGCTTACCTTCAACCGCACAACGCGCATTGGTTCGCTGCGCACCAAGATGACAAAAGAAGACGTTCGCTTCAATGTCAGTTGAGGTTGCAAAAAGTGCCAAGATACCCCTGCTGGAAACCTGCACCCTCAAATTACATCAACATACCTGCGTTGCCGCACTAACCCCATCCACCCCATGCCCCCCCGCCCCCCCCGCCCTTACCC
>JADGJF010000780.1:0-14962 GCA_027596845.1 Quaeritorhiza haematococci | reverse complement strand
CCCGAAACCCCAAGCCCCATCACATCCTGATGAATCTGCAGCAACTGATCATCATGTTCCGAAGTCCCCACAGCGACCCCACTTATCGTGTTCCACTCCGACGGCCCAACAGCAGCGTCATCATCATCCTGGGCAATACCACTCCCACCACCTGCTCCCCCTCCTGCACTGCTCGGTGGTGCACCGCTGACGTTGATTGTCACCACGGTAGAATTTACAGGAGAACTGCCACTGACAGCGGCCGTCGAAACCACAGGACTACCGCTGCCGACATTGCTGTTGGTGATGGTCGCGCTGCTCGTAGTGCTGATGGTGCTGCTGATGGTGCCATTGTTATTCGCAGATCCGGAAATCATCATGCTTAGTTTCGCGGTGTTGACAGTGCTCACGTTGTCCCAGGTCGCGAGGGTCTTGAACGATTTGATAGAACCCCCTTCGTGGCCCCACGTTGATTCAGATCTACCAGTGTCCGAAAAAACGGTATCATCACCAATGCTCAACACCGGATCGACTACCCCCCCAGCCGTAGTTACCGAGCCGGGTGCAGCTCCGGATGCGGCGCTGTGAGCATCCATCAGAGCCGGTGAACATTGATCCGGAACGACCTCCTCGTCAACCAAGAAGAAATCCAACGGGAACCGGCGATGGTAGGGGCCGCTCGACCTTGACGAAAACAGACCTGTTTCATCCACACCTTCCTCCTCATTGACAAAATCGGCAATGCCCGATCGGGCATCATCATCTGTTACATCGCCACCGCCACCACTACTACTTCCGGCTACTCCGCCACCAGTGACGCCTTCCATGTTTTCCATCCCATTATCACTCAAACGATCCCGATCGCTATGCTCGTCATCAAAGTAATCATCAAAAACAATCCCATTTACACAAGGTAGAGCAAAGGTCGGCACACAATCATCCTCCGACGAAGGCAAAACCCTCGAAGGTTTGAAGTCCCAAACCTTCTGGTGCTTGAGGAAGTACATCGAGTACCTCCTTGCCGCTCTGGAGGCGTCATCATTCCCAATAAGGTCAATCAAGGACTCAAGGTCCATCGCTTCTCGACCTTGCGACGACGCTGTTGGTGATAGCAATGGCGACGGTGCTGCAGCGGTGTGTGCTGCAGTCGGTGACGACCCCAAAGCAGGCAAATACTTTGGATCCACCATCCACGCCCCACCATCTGCAAAGTCCGCGTACTCCATATTCGCAGGGTCATGCGACATATTCGTCAACGCAGCCGCAACCCTCGCCGCGTCCCCGTAATCCCTATCCGCAAACATCTTCCTCAGCTGCGCAGCAGTCACCCTCCGTAATTCCCCAGCACGTGTATCAGCTTGGAGGTATGTCCGAGCGAAGCCATTAAATTCGTTATCCCATGCAATGACATTTTCGAGAAGCACCTTCAAGACAGCATTCGGCGCGAGCGTATCCCCTTGTGAGGACGTGACATGTGTCTGCTGCAGCAACTGGAGAGTGTACTTCCGTTCCCCAATCACTTTACGAGCCATCTCGGCAAGAGCTTCACGACACGCCGCGACCTTGGACGGCAAGACAAAATCATAGACAAATGTCTTGATCCGGTCCGCCAGCGAGTCGTAATATAGGGCAATACGCTCCCTCATGTTGTCAAAGTCCTGCTGCTTCAGCTTGGCGTTGATGCGGGCGTTGACCTGCAGCCGCATAGGTGGGACGGATACCTCCAACAGATCAATGCTCTCATACTCGAACCGGACAGCCAGATTCTGGTACCCAAAGTACCGAATATGATCCGTGTGGATGTTGTGGGGGCACATATCCGCACGGCACGTGAGCGGGGTGTGGTAAAAGGTAAGCTCGAGGTACTTCCCGAACGAATACTTCCAAGTCTCCTCGGACATTGGCACAACCGGAGTCACACTGCTACAGATCCGACAAAAACTCCACATCGAAATCTTGTTTTCGAGTCCAGGCACTGGTGAAGGGAACTCCTCAATAACGACGTTGACCCGACCTTGGTTGTGTGCGTAACTGCGAAAGTGGTTCAACATGGGGCGGTCACACATTTTGGCTGGACACGGGTAACTGGCGTTCCGGCAGAGTTCCTCCAAGTACCTTCCGAGCGTCATGTCCGTTTCTCGGTAATACTCGATAGGAAAGATTTCAGGCGCACGACAAGGCACTGAGGTAGGCGTGCATACGATGGAGTACAGCACCAGGAGATTTTGGTGAGCAAACGGGTTGATGTTGTCCGAGTTCTCAAGGAGATAGTTCAATCCCGCTCGCGCTTGCAGTGATAATTTCGAGCCTAGGCCCGTCAAGTCCGGCGGCTGTTGCTGCTGTTGTTGCGACTGCTGCAGCTGCGATGGTGGTGCTGCGTCATCCTCAGAGTTATCCACAGACATCCGCGTTTCAACGGACGCCTGCTTGACGCTATTATTCTCCGATTTCGACCTGTCCCGTTTCGAACGTGAGGCTTGGATCTCGGCCTCCCTCAATCGTCGCAGGAGGTATGGCGGCGGGAACTTGACATGCGGAGAAGCCGAAAGAATCGTGTTTTCATACGGACGTAACGCCTTTTCGATTTCCCCTTCTTCCTCATTGGTATGACCATAGCCCCTTGAGTTGTCAGGCGAGGGAGAAAGCGACCTCTTCACATTGTCAAGCAAGGCGTCAAACAACTCATCCGATTCCGACTCGGTCACGGGCGTCATCGCGAACTGGTCCCTAAACAAGAAGGTCTCCAGTTTCAAGTTGTACACCACAAACACCAACAAATCCGTGATTTGCTTGATTTTCGTCAAAACGTCATTGTTGGCACCGCGCATAACGAGGGTGCACCCGAGCTCCTTCGGACATCCATCGAAAAACAAGTACGTCTTCCGGTATCCCGGGATGAGATCACTGACAAACGTTCTGACGTTGAACGATTCGCACGTGCCAAGTCGAGGTTCCAATGCGAGTTTGTCGATCGAAGAGATAATGTCCGCCCGAGTGCATCGAGCAAGCGCTTCGATAACAGAGGGCTTGACGTTATGAGCGACGATCACATTCTCTTGAAGGAGAAGCTCCATAGCAAGTCGGGACACATTACGCTCTACAAGGATGATATCCGGCTTGAGCGCCATCAAACGCTTAACCAAATTCTGTACGTGTTCCCGCTCCTGCGACAGCAACGGCTCAAGAGACAAAAACTGATTCTCCACACGCTGGTACTCGAGGGGGAACGTTAGGAGCATAATCTTCGGGTTGGAAATGTCGCGATGCATCCGTTTGTGTCCAACGTTCTTTGAGCACACAACACCGTGTACGTAGCGGCTATCTCGGGGCAACCCGCCGGGGACTTTCTTGATCTTCACGTAATGCCGAATGTCAATCTCGTCTCCACCCTTGATATCAGGATGAACATTATCGCACACTTTCAGCATCAGTTTGATGATGACAGCCTTCCATTGTTCCGCCTGAGGGATCTCTGAGTCGTTGAGGACTTGCCACAGGAGTCTGCGCATGTGCTGGAGTGACGCGGCATTCAGCTCAACGTTCGGCTGGGTGGACTGTTTCCGTCGATGTCTCGTTACGACGCTTTTTGTGCCCGTTTTTTCATCGAGCTCGGGAACCACGTCCCCGGATTCATGCACATAATTGGAGAGCGTCGATGCGCTGAGCTGGCGACTCACGGCCCTAGCGGAGTACTTGGACAGCCTCGGATGACCTGCCGTAAAGCTGCGACGCTTTGGCCTGTCGGCGGCGCCGCTGATTGGCGGTTTCAGGTCCTCAGTGCTAGTGCCCCCACCAGCAGCACCGTCTGCGCCTGCGCTTCCTGCCATCCCACCAACCCCCACCACAGACTCCGCATCATCTTTCGCCGTTTTCTGTCTCTTCACGACACTAGTATCTTCAAACGAAGCTACCGATCTCCTCAAAGTCGACTCAGAAACCGAAGGACCCGTCATATCCGACGCGTTCGATGCCAAGAAATTGAGCACCGGCATGGACGTCCACCCATCAGGCCCATTCACCTGCTCATCCTCATCATCCGTCACGAATGGCGCGATTTCCGGATCCATGAGGTTCTCTTGGCTCAAGTCCACACCAGGTGGTTTCTCATCGTCCTCAACAGTCTTCCGGAACGGTACTACCGCAGATCGATCGTCCGCGCCTGTGACGGACGGAGCAGGCGTCTTTGGCTTTGAGCTCGAGAAAATCGAATTTGTCAACATTTTCTGGATGCGATCCAAGGAAGTGCTATCGCCGGGTTGACTTGATGCCAATTTCGACTTGTACGATTCATTGGAGGATAGTGATGTTGAGGGGTTAGACGCGGGGGATGGGAACTGCTGTTGACCCTGCTGTGACGACCTCAAACCGGTTCCTGACTGTGTTTGGCCTTGAGAGGACTGTTGTTGCAAAGAATTCTGGCGTGGAATCGGGTATGGGAGGATGGAGTTGTAGAGGTGGCTTGGGATGTTCCATTGTTCTTGAGATGTGGAGCTTTCGCTTTTGTTCTCCGCCTCCAGCTTAGCACAGAAATTACATGCACGACTTTTGTGAAAAAAAAGCACATAGTAATGTCAGTGCCCGGTGCAAACTGAAAGATTCCGTTGAGAGGTACAAGGTCCACTTACACATCCCCCGAATGACCAAATCGCTCCCCAGAGATGATCGACGAGCACTTATGACAAAAAATCTGGCCTGTTCAACAGGAATCAACAGGAAAAGTAGTGAAATTGTCAGAAGACCAGAATTCCCACACACATGAAGCAACCCAACCCAAAGGTACATACCGCAAACTCGACAATGGTGCTTCCGGCGGAATGTCGTAAAAGACTGTTTGCACTCATAGCATTCCTTGCTGCAACAAACAAACAAGCACAACGTCAGTGCCCTCCACAAAACTTGCACTCACAATCCACCAAAAAAAACGTCCGTATTGATCAAAAACGTACCATTTGTCATCCCTCATCCAATAAGTCTGTGACTGCGACTGCCCCTCACTCCCAATATTCCGTAACCGCCTAATCAGCTTCAACGAGGTCTTATTCTTCTCCAACGAATTGTGCTTGCTACCCCCACTACTGCTCCCACCGCCGTGACGATTATGCGTTCCACCATTTGTCCCCCCTGACGTTGTTGACGAAGACCCACCCCTTCTTTGGTTGTGATAGTACGATTCCTCCACCGTGGCATCTGAGTCAGTACTCTGCTCATAGTTGGACGGCGGCGATCGACTCGGACTATATGACATCTTAGAAGAAGCACTCTGTTGATGCTGCTGCTGTTGATGCTGTGGTGACTGTTGATGGTGATGGTACTGGTTATGACTCCGGTGGTGGTGATGGTGGTGATGGTGATGCCTATGTTCCCCACTGCTGCGCGGTCCTCCGCTTTGTTGTCCCATCGTATCAGAGCCGGATGCCAAGGATCCCCCGCTTTGCTTGGTTGATTTTTTCGGGCCGAACGTGCTTTGCGTGACTTTTCTGATGACGGAACTACCCCTCCTCACACCCGTGCTGGATCCGACTCTGTCGGGAGAACCTCCACCACCCCGGTTCGCGATAGGAATCGCTGATGATGACTGTAGGGCGGTCACTGTTTCTGAGTGGACAGGTATTCTTTTCGCCGTTCCACCTCCTATCCCAGAATTCAACGGCCCAATGCTGTTTATGGCCTCATACCCATTACCACCAATTCCCCTATCACCCCGCAACTCCTGAACCTCATTCGGAATCCTCGATATCAACGCCGGTGATGTAACCTCCCTTCGACTAGGTGACGACTGTGCCGACCTAATAGGTGACTCGTTGCTTCCACTTCCACCACCCTTGCCGAAACCACCATTATTTCCCGCCTGCCCCAGCGTAAATGATGATACTGGTGATGATGGTGATATGGGTTCCGACTGTGAACCCCCCGACGAGACAACAGCACCGGAAGGTGGCGACGTCGCATTCGAAAGACCACGAACTCGTTTGAGGAAACCGGAGAAGATGCCTGTAGATTCCCGCTCTGTGGAGGTTTTGGGCGGTTGTTGGACGTTGAAGGACTCGAAGGAGTGGGGAGTCGCCATCTTTGACCTTGTCGTTTCAGGGATGAGGGCGGGGTAAGATGTTGTGTGCTGAATATGCCGTTGCAGGTGGGGCGTTTCACTTGACTTGCTTTCCGGGGCCGGGGTATTAAAGTGATGATTGAATCAGGAACGGTTTTCAAGACAGCGGCATGAATGCGGAAGAGGGAACCGGTCGTGGGGTCGTATAGCTTTCGAAGTGCGGCGCCAACGTGGTGGTTGTGGTTGGTTTGCAAGTGGGTTTTAGGATTTGGCAGCTTCGGTTAGACAAGCGGACATCCCGGTCCTTGGTTCGAATTCCGACAGTTGGAAGGATGAACGAGACATGAAAATTGTGGTGGTGGAATGTTTCATTACCAAAGATTACTAAACACATTCATGCTTACCTCTTATATCTCTTAGGCCGCTCCCGTGGTTTCGGCTTCGTGACCCTCAACACCCAAGAAGAGGCCGAGTCTGCCATCCAGCACATGAACGACCAGGATGTCGATGGCAGGAACATTCGCGTCAACCTTGCCAATGAGCGCCCTTCTAACACTGGTGGTGGTTACCGTGGTGGCCGCAGGTGAGTTGCTGTTATGACGTTTTGAGTCCTTGTCTCTATCTTCCCTTCTAGAGATGTGTAAATTAAATCCTCTCGTCTCCTTTCTAGCTTCGGTGGCGGTCGTGGTCGTGGTGGTTACGGCGGTGGTTACAATGGTGCAACGGTGGCGGTTACGGTGGCAGCGGCGGGTGAGGTTCAAGTTCTTCTATTCTTCTCATGTTTGGACTTTTTTTAAATCCTCCACTCACTCCAAACCTCCCTTCTTCCACTTGCAGCTACAACAGCGGCTACCAAGCGGATCTCATCCGAAGGGACCCATCCTCCGCACACACCAATGTCCCCAATTTACTAGAAAGTCGAAGACAAAAATACTTTATTAGTGCTTAGTTGCGTGCTGGGGGGCGGCGGCGGATCTATGGCCGCCTTCTTGCTCAACTCACCAGATCACTCACCCAGCTCCAAATGCATACAAATCATGCGCACCAGAACCGTCACGGTGACATGCTCAGGTAAAATCCCTTTATTACAGCTCTTCAACACAAGATAACAGGCCTCAGAAGAATGCAGAAATCATCACTCTCTAATCTACCTATTCGACACCAGAGACGTAAAAAAAGGCAAACAAATCCCCCGCCCAGGAAACATTAGTGACAAGTAAAGAGATCGAAAGGAGGGGGGAGGGGGAGGGAACAGTCTTTTGTGTCAAACAAGGAAAAAACCAGCTGTTTCCAAGTTTTAGTCCAACATCTCATGAATAGTCGCATACTCAAACCCGATCAACTTTGGTTTATCCACAATCTCCTGCCCCTTAATCTGGAAAATCTTCACAATAACCAAAATATAAAAGAACACCACCATCGCAACAATAAACTCCACCACCCCATTCACCCGTTCGGGTGCATAAATCTTGATCGCCGCGACCAGGAACCCAACATACGATGTGGGTGCTCCGTCTTCTCCAATGTGGTACGCGAGTTTCTGGGCTTTCTGGACTTGGTCTTTTGCGGTCGCGCCGGCAAAGTCCCATGCTGCTTGGAGTAGAGGTTCGACCCGGTCGACGACGAAGCTGGGGAGGAGCCACCCAACGCCCCGGTCTTTTTCGATGAAGGGACGTTGTTGGTGGCGGGCTTTGCGGACCCCTTCGGTGTTGATCATGTTATGGATTTGGGGGGATGTTACTTTGCCTGACCAGAGATCGTAGGCGTCTTGCTTACGCCCGTCGGCGAAGTTGTTGAGGTAGTACCGCGTTAGAGAGTTGAGGAGGTCATCCGCTGAACCTTTGATCCACGACCGTTGGCCGGTCCGCGTAACGTCACCCTTCAAGGCACGAGTCCCGGCATACAGAATAGAAATGGCATCCCCCGAGTCAGCCCACAAGTTCGTCAACAGTTTCGCGGTGGGTTCCAACGCCTTCCTCGTATCAGCCACAGGATCCATAACGTCCTCCGCTGCAGTGCTGTTCACCTGCAACGACACATCCGGAAGATCCGGAGAAATGGTCTGGATCTGGAAAGGCAGCATATACCGCGCAAACAAACTGCACGTAAGGTTCGTCCGATCCAAACTATCCAAACACGAGACACGAGCCAACCCCGTTTGGATCCTCGAAACCCGGAACTCCCCCCCATCAGCTCCTCCAGCCGCAGGCACACTCCCCTCCGCAACAAAGAACCCACTGTTGATCAAATTATCCCTCATCCTCGCAATCAAAATATCCATGTTCCGGAAATTAGCCTTCTTGCACCACTTGTTGACGGGGAACTCCTCATAATGAAGCTTCTCGGTACCAAACTTGTTGCCCTGCTTTTTGTAGTTGTCCGCCGTTTTTTCGTAGGTTGCCGTAAGGTGTCCCTCGAAACCTGCCGTATCCAGCAAGTTCACGCAGCAGACTTTGCCGTGATCTGACCCGCCGTTGACTGCTTTCTCACCCGTGTACTGGCGTAACAGGTCCTCGTAGTGCTTCGAGATCGCCTCCCAGACTTTAGGCTTGTTGATATCTGCCACAAGCATCTCGGGCCGGTAACTCAAATCAAGCTCCTGACCCCAGATAGCCGGTGCCGAGCCCCTAATCTGCACAAACGACGTAATCGCCTTATCCTTCAAAAAGTCCTCATTGAAGACGATCTGCTCCATCTCGACATTGTTGGCCGCGTTCCCATCCCAATCCAATCCCCGCCTCACATACCGCGTCCCCAACCGACGATTATTCAACCGGGAGATCAAAGTGACCGTAAACGTTTCATTGATAGGTGTTTGATCCGCCGACGTCGGAATCGCAACATTGATATCAATCGACCCAGCAAAGCCGCAGATGGTTTTGAAGACCCAGGGCGCGCATGCTGCGGATTCGAGGAGCGGTTCCTGCAAATGCTTGTTGAAGAAGTACCGATCATCGACAGTGGTGTTCTGTGGCTTCTTGACCTTGCTGAAGTAGTTGTGCTGGACGGAGTGTGTCAGATCGTACGTGCTGGAATAGTACAAATGACCTGAGCGAGCGATGCTGACGATGGATTCTAGGAGTTCGCGGTCCAATGTGTACTGTTTACGAAACACACAAAGTTTAGTCGTTAATTCCAACCAACTACAGCCACAACATAGAGGAAGCTCAAACCACAAGCACACACCCCAACTACCCCCCCTTCAACAAACCTTCGCCAAATCCTTCTCATCAAGCTTCTCCTTCCTCTGCATCAACTCAACATCCGTCGACGACCCAACAGGCACCGCCAAAGCGTTCGTGATCCGCCAGACTTTGTGGGCCTGGATCGTACCAGCTAGGACACGGTTCGTGACAACTAAGAGGTATTTTGCTATTCGACAAGGAAGGAAAGCAAGATCAACCGGAATAAGAAAGTGTGCTATCATGAGGCGCTTCGAAGCGGGCCGTAACAGAACAGGAGAGCGGCAAGTGTTCTCAAGCAAGGGGAGGTGGCGGTTGGGAGACATTCACGGCAACCACAACAACCCTGCAACGGTGAGAGAACCCCTGCAAACAGCCCACCAGACTTACCAAAACACAACTCAATCAACCCCAGCACCCCAAAGATCTCCTGCGACGACAGAATACTACCACTCTCCGTCGGATACGCTTGTCTCTTATCTACCAACCCATCCATCCAAAAAGAAAAAAAAAGGAGAATAAGTCCTGGCGTCAGAGAAAGGCAAACACCCCATCCCCTTCCCTACCCTCAAACCAACCCACCCATCGAAACCCAAACCCAAAACTCAAGTGCAAATCATCACCTTTCACAACAACGTCGTCGGAAGAGACCACAAGCATATCCGTAACCTCCTGTCCATCGTTTTTGGTACGTCGTGGAGATTCGATGAGGAGTCGGCCGTCGCGGGTGCGGTAGAGGCGGAAGGTGGTTTTGGTCATCATCTTGGGGTAGACCTTTTCGGTTTGCGACTTGCGATCAATTCAGGCAGATTCAGGTAAAGTGAAAGTGGAAGAGGTATAGAGCTCTGAGCAGTGTCGCAGCAGGATTTCCAAGGATTTGACAACGCGCATGTCAGTGTGAAACCTCAAGACAACGTGCTTTTCGAAGGTTCCCGAGTGACGTCATAAGGCAAAAATGGCAGGGTGGAGTGTAAAGGGGACGAGGTTTCTAAACTTGATGTTTGCAGCGCGCACTGGGAGTGCTGGATGTACAGCTTGGGAATGAGGGGTGAAGGGGAAAGTTGGACGCTCTAATCGTTCACTTCAGTTTGAACTCCCACCCGACTTCAAGTGTTTCAAACTCTTTAAGAAACCGGGGGGTGGAGTCAGGGTCGGAGTGCTGGTTGGAACAAGGGGTCAGAATCATGTTGGAAACTCAGTTCGTCGGGACTTGAAAGTTGATAAGCCTTATTTTCAAACCCCGCGACTCGAAGTACTTGGTTTTTGCGACAAGCTACAGAGCAGGTTACAGAGTGGTTTGATCATCGTTTGATCCAGTCAACTCCCTCAAATCCCCTCTCACGACCCTGATGCTCTGACCAGCGCGTAAAAGCAACCAAACGACAAAAGCTCTTCTCAGACTCAGCATCATGTAGTATGTATCTTGATTTCAACAAACTCCAGCGACATAGTGACGGCATAGTTTAGTTTGCATGTTTCGTTTAGGAACAACATTTCAAGTTCAGGAAAACCAGAAAAAAACCAAAAGTAGTAGCAACGATATACACAACAACTTCCCAACCTCGAGCTCCCTGCCTCTTTCCGTCCAGATTCCCGTCCGTCCCAACACCCTCCAAAAAAGAAAAACAAATCAACAAAGTAAAAGCCCTTCCTTCTACAGATAAATAAGCAAACCAGTAAACTTCAAACCGAACCCAAAAACCACTTTAATCCGCCACTATTTCCAAGTCCTTTGCCTCTACCACCATCATCTCATCACTCCCCAGCCCCAGCTTCTCCCCAAGCTCAACCTCCTCCTTCAACGTCAGTCTAAACCTCTCCTTATTCAACTTCTGTCGTTCCTTTTGTTGCCGTCGTGTCCACCCTGCGACCTCATTACTGACCGTCTCCGCCCTCGGCTTACTCTTACTCTTCGCCGCCTTCTTCTCCCTCTTCTCATTCGTCAACGCCACCTTCGCCCAATCCAGTTTCTCAAAGTTCTTTCGATCCCTCATGAAATAGTCCGCGGCGTCCATGAAGGTTTGGATGGTTTTGACTTGGTGGACTAGGATCGTGCCGGCCGTGTAGTTTTGGGACCACCCCTTCCCCACCAACGGCGAGTCGTAAAACTGTTTCTCCTCGTCAACACGGTTGTAAGGCCCCATATGGTTCAACCAATCCGCGACTTTCTGGTCTTCAAACCCCCACGTATCTGTTGGCGGGTACGGATCCGTCCCAATCCACGTTATCAAATCCCACGAAAGCACGTACCCCATCCCATTATGAAACTTTGAACCATACGGTCTCCCAAAGTACGTCCTATTATTACGCGGGAACGACGCCAACCGGGTCTCCAAATTCGGCAATTCGAGCCACACATCATCGTCCGTCTTCATCCCGAATCCGTACGTATCGTTCGGGAACGTTTTGGCGAGGTACTTGAAGTAATAGTACGTCTTCCCGTAATTCATGTTTTCTTCGCATTCGAGGACGCGAATGTCTCCGTAGGTTTGGTTCTCGTAGTAGAGGAGGAGTGCGACTTCGACTTTTTTGGGTTTGCCGACGATGAAGAAGACGTCGAGGGTGGGGGGTTTTTTCTTGAGGTACGTTGAGCGGATGAGGGTGCGGCGATCGGATTTCTCCGCGATGGTGAAGATCCCGATGAATGCGGTCTTGTTGATGGGTGGAGGTACTTCTGGCGTGGGTGTTGCTGGTGCAGTCGGACTGGGCTTCGAATACACCGCCTCTGTTGCTGCCGCTTCTTGCCGTCCTAATCCTCCTAGTACCCCGTCCTCTCTCCCCGAGTCCACCACCACCACCACCTCGTTCGCGAAAAGATCATCTAACGGGTTGTCACCGTACCGAATCAAAAGAAGAAGCAGTAGTATCGATAGTAGGGATATCGTTGCGAGCGTGGATTGTCGGATCCATAGTGTTTTGGAAGTACCAGGTGATGTTGGGGACTCCGCGGCTTCCATGGCGGTCATGCCACTAATCTAACAAGAATGCGTTTCGAACTCCGACTGCCTTGCTGCCGGGTTTGTTGTGTGTTGATGGTGCTAGGTAAGAGAATGTAGCTGTACTTCCTCAGCTCGACCAAAACATAAGACGAGTGAACTGAAACCCCGCGGTATCGCTGCCCTTCTATCCACACCGCACCAGTTCGAAAGTGGTTCTGGGTGCGCTGACAGAGTTGTTTGTGAAGTTCCCCACTTGTCGGACTTTCGATTTTGTGTGACCAAAGGCAAAAAGGTCCAAGCCAAAAACCATCGAATCTTAGTTCTTGGACCAGATCCAGGCATTGGACAGGGCATCGGACGCCACGCCGCCCACGCGCGTCCTTTCCCTCCTTTTCTCCTTTCTTTCACGCCGATCCGCGTTTTGAACTTTTGACCACCGCAAACTACCAGCGAACATGTCGGCTTGATGGGAAAAGTTCAAAAGGTTGTTGGGTTATGTTTGAAAGTTTTGAATGGAGCCTACCGGAATCAGTGTCAGAATCTCAAACCGAGTCTCGACTCTCGTTTGGATACGCTGCAGATACGGTGTATACGGCTATCCTATCCACTGACACACACGAATGCCTATGGAGGACAAAGACTTACAAGCAAGTGGAATGAGCAGGGAAGCACTCCGGCCGCTACTCCTCCATTTGCTTGTTGTTCTCCATCCTTTCCATTTCTGCTTCGCATTCACAGCATTCGCACAACCCGCTGACATGGCCGCGGGGTGCGTACTCATCTTTATCCCATTTCGAATTTCGGAGTGACTGCATACTGCTATTTCCGTGTGTATGTACACTTCAACGCACAACAGTTCATTCACTTCAACAAAACTTGTATTGACCCATTTATGGCAAATCAACATCCACACACACTCAATCTAAATCGATAATAAAAAGGTGACAGACAGACTAGACAAAAGGGCTTGAGGCCTAATGATCTTGGGCAGACTATGCTAATGCAACACAAACACAATATACATATGTAAGCTAGCGCGAGTTGTCAGGCAGGCAGGTCACAACGAGAGAGAGCACGATATCCAAAACAATGATTGCTGACGAGACCGAGGAAACACGAAGTCGTCGAGAGTCGCATGGTCGGGACGGAACCAGGACGTTGGTGTGTGCAGAGGATGGGTCCCTTCGGATGAGATCCGCTTAGTAGCCGCTGTTGTAGCTGCAAGTAGAAGAAGGGAGGTTTGGAGTGAGTTATTATGCATCATGGAGGATTTAACATGGTTCAAACATAAGAAGAAAAGAAGAACTTAAAACTCACCCGCCGCTGCCACCGTAACCACCACCGTTGCCGCCGTATCCACCACCGTATCCACCACCGTAACCACCACGACCACGACCGCCACCGAAGCTGAAAAGGAAACGAGAGGATTTAGTTTACACATCTTGAGAAGAAAAGGTAGAGACAAGGACTAAAAACGTCATAACAGCAACTCACCTGCGGCCACCACGGTAACCACCACCAGAACCACCAGAGGGGCGCTCATTGGCAAGGTTGACGCGAATGTTCCTGCCATCGACATCCTGGTCGTTCATGTGCTGGATGGCAGACTCGGCCTCTTCTTGGGTGTTGAAGGTCACGAAGCCGAAACCACGGGAGCGGCCTAAGAGATAAGAGGTAAGCATGAATGTGTTTAGTAATCTTTGGTATGAAACATTCCACCACCACCATCACATGTGCTCCCACTCGTCGACATGTTTGTGACGTGGCCCACCACTGGACAAAGTACAGAGCACACATCCAAACCACTAGCGTGGTTACGGCGACGTTGTAGAACAATGATGTATCGATGGGAGCAAGGATATTCGACAGGAGGAGGAGAAGAGGGAGGAAGACGGATGAACGGGTAACAAGCCTCCCCACCCGGTGATCGCTGATCCTGTTTGAGACCAACCAACACAGACAACCAAAAGGAAACCTCAACCGTGGACCATGCACAAGAACGGACATGGACTACACGACCCTCCCAGTGGAAAATGGGCATCACAACAAAATCACAACCTCAGCTTTTGGAAACGGCAATTCAGTCTTTATTATAGACGCAGCCAGACACATTCATTCCAAGCAGGGTATATCTACATTACATGAAAGAACCAAATGACAAAAAGGCCAGGCGGGTATAAAAGGGTATCGAAAGGGCGGGGGAAGAGTCAAAGAATACAAGCTAACCAGTTTCACGGTCACGGAGGACAACACAGTCGGTGATCTCGCCGAATTGGGAGAAGCGGTCGCGAAGAATGTCATCGGTGGTACCCCACGACAAGTTGCCGACGAAAACCTTGGTGGCCATTGCGGTTGAGTAGAGGCGTTGAGAGAGGGTGGAGGTTGCGGAAGAGAGCAGAGAAGTGCTGACGCGAAGGGTGCGGGCAACAGAAAGGAACATAAAGAAAAGGATGGCTGGGGATTACCAATTGTTGATGGCGGGTTTATATGTGATTTTTCCAATGGTGCGAAAAAAAAAAACAAAGAGAGGTGGCAAAGTTCGTGGCGCATTTGTGCGATCAACGTGTCTCCTTGTCCTACAGAACGTCGGACCAGCTGTACCCGCGTCATTTGTGCTCATCTTCTTTCGACCTGGGTGACAAAAATGGAAGATTGTGAACCCCACCGTGCATATCATGCATCCATTTTCATGCTGATCCCCCAAGATCGAAAGGTTGATCCGAGACATTCAAGACATTCACCGGCGCCCTCTCTCATCATGTACATCAATGGGATCTCCCTCTCCCACCACTCTCCCACCGGGGGGGGGGGGGGGG
>JADGJF010000779.1:0-14969 GCA_027596845.1 Quaeritorhiza haematococci | reverse complement strand
GAGTTTGGGGGTCGGGGGGGATGTTTTTCGAAGAGGAGAAAGGGTTTAAACTGACTCATCCGTTGCAATCCTCTTGCACCAGTCCGACTCGGCCTCTACATCGTAATCATCGCCCTAACAGGAACACTGGTCCTCGTCGGCTTCATCGCTGCTCTCGTGAAAGCGCGACGTGTCCCGGAATTTGCAAAAAGCTTCTCGTTTGCAACTTTGTGTAGTTTCGTGGGGGTGGCGTTGGGTGTGTATTCGCATTGTTTGATTTGAAGATGTTCACGCATTGTTTTCTATATATTGCGAATGGACGAATCTGACATGCATTCGTGACCGTTTAGTCAATCTGGTTATGTACAGTATCATTATCTCCGGACGGTATCCGTTCATGGGTCCGATTATGTTTGGTTTGCAGTGCGATTGGGCTATTACGAGCAATGTGCTTTGGTTGCTGTTTGGGTAAGTGGACGACGTAGCGCTTTTCAGATTCCAAGCAGGGCATTATTGATCCCCCCCGCATCGGTGTACTAAGTCTTGTTTGTGCGTATCAACCTTTCTTCTTGACCCGGACCCGTTTTCAATTCAACAACAAATGCACAGCCTATCAATCTTCAAGGACGTCCCCCTCGCCCCTACCCAACTCACCCAAGTCCGCACCCTTTCCAGCACCCTCCACACACTCCTCATTCGCTCCCGTGCCATCGGCTTCGCCGTTCACGTCGCTCTGTTCTCTCTCGCATCCTACTTCCACTCCACCCAAAACTACGGCCCCCACATCATCACACTCTGCCTCGGTCTGATTTCCGTTGTTCTCAACACGATATTGATCATTTTTGTCAACAAGTGGATTGTGGGGAAGATGATTGCGGTGTTGAGGGGGGTAGGCGGGGTGGCTAATGTGTCGACGTTGGCGGATTCAGGCGAGCCGGGTGGTGGGGTAGCAGTGCGGGGAGAAGGGTCGTCGAGTGATGCGGGGGTGGAGGTGAGCGCCACCGATGGGAAGAGTAGTTCCCCGTTAGCTCGCTCAAATGATCTGGAGGAGTTGGCTACAAAGATCGAAATGACCTCAGCATTCTGCACCCAAATCCTTGTCGGCGCCGTCATAAACAACCTCGCCATTGTGACTTGGGCTTTCGCAACGTACACAACCTCACAAGGCATGTCCTGGTCATCGGTCGTGTTTGCGGCGGGCGTGTTGATCTTTACTGTGCCGGGTGTGTTGGCTGCTATCTGGTTTCATGGGTTGAGGACAGGTAAGATGCATGATTGAAATCGGAGTATGAAAGGAGAAAGAGAGATGTAGTTACCGAAAAAGAGTAAGGGTGTATATCTGTTTGTTTTCCATGTGTATGTGTGTTTGGGTTTGCTTACCAATAAGGACAGGCCTTGAGATGAACTCGGCATTCTCTTCCCTTCCTTCCTCCCGTCCCTATGACCTCATCGAATGAAAATACCAAAAAACCTATTTTGCTCACTTCAAACTCTGACGTACCGGCGTACCTCATACCTCGAATACATGAATATTACCTCAATCCAATCACTCGCTGGTACTCGAAAACCCTCGAAAACGTTCAACCCTAACCGCGAAAAACGGAATCACGGTCGCATTCGGGCTTTTTTCCCTCGCAACCATAGCATCAATGGCCACGGGCGGGTTCCGGCCGAATGTATTGTCAACGAGAGGAGAAAGAAAAGAAGCGGGAGGCAAATGGGGGCGAGTGTGAAGGGAAAATGTCATTTTGAATAGATGACTCTGGAATAATGTATATTTGGTTTGGATGAGAGACGATGACGATCACCAGTGTCCAAAAAGTCGTAAACGCCGTGAGGAGCGCTCAACCGTCGGATGAACATTTTCCACCGCACAGTGCTTAGTGCGCGTTTTCCAAAGGTTCGTTCTGAAATTTAAAAATTATATGCATTTGTTTGTGCGACCATATTTCAAACTCCGACGATTAGCAACTGAAAGCAGAAAACATTGACTAGTGTCTGTTCAGCGTTCTGAAGCCAGGGGTATGAGCTGAAATAGAGCTGGTACAGCAATCCTTGCTATGAACTCATATCAATCTTTGCGAGTGCTGAAACCTAAATGCACCTCAACATGACCTGTCTTTGCCTCCACGGTCAGGATCGGATAAATTACGAAGACAGGGGAAGCATTCGCGGGCGTCTCACATCAACAGATTTGGTCGTAGAGAGAAGTGTGGTAGAGAATGCTTCTTTTCTGGTGATTTTTGTCGCCGCATACTGTACAGTGCATCGCATACGTCAACACTGGAGCATGGGTTCCTTTCGTTGTTTGTTGCCTTCATTAGCGGTTTCTGGGCACTTTGACGACTGAGACATCAGCTTTTGACACAGGTACCTGTGTGTTGAAATCAGTGTTGAAATCGAATCGATTGAGACCAGAGCAGCAAGGCCAGCACAAACCTGCCACCAAACGGGGCTTCACCCATTTGCGCACCCGTGGCTGGGGGTTTGTGTTCAATCCCCAAAAACCCCGAGAAGCCCACAAAGGGAGGGCAAGTCGAGAAGATGACCACCCGCGTGTGTGTGGACATGATGAAAGCCCATGATACACTACTGAGGCGCTCATTTGTGGCAAAAGGGTCACAACAGGGCAACATATTTCCCTGATCCGCTGCTGGATCCGTGAATATTCTCGTGATCGCACTTTTGCCCTTTTCCAAAAACTGGACTTGGCAGTCCGATTGTCAAACCTCACCGGCAATATTCCTAAAATTGCAATATTGGGCGTGAATGAGGACCCAAACGGTCCACTCGTCCATGCTGGGAGACAGGCGAAGAAAGGAAGAACCGAAGAGCGGAGAAGGTACCTAGGTGGTGCCCAACGACACATTTTGGTCCAATTTCGGTCCATCGTCGGCGAAATAGTCAATTCACTCCTGGATTCACTCAGTTCCATCCGCCCCTCCAATATTCACGCAAGAACCATCAACTAGGTAGTTGAGGATTCAAGAAACTGCATACACGCAACCTCCCACCTTGACGGCACGCCGCGGGCCGCTAACCCCCCTCGTGGGCCCTCCCCTGTACACAACCACAACCATCACCATCAACAACAAATCAGCGTGAAAATACCCGTCTAGATACCCGTGTCATCCCCAAAACTCTCTGCAGATCGACTCCCGCTCCAAAGATGGCCCTCGCGCGACCTGAATGCCCACTTTTCGATCCGACGAATGTGAGCGGGGATCATGAACTAAGTTGGGAGAATGATATGTTTTTGACCGGGCATTGTGTGCCATCAAAGGGTAAGTTTGGCGATGTGAGTTGGGATAGATTTGCAGGAAGAAAGAAAGGGGAGTGCGGAGTGCGGACTGTTGTCTGCAGATATATAACTTCTTGAACTGCGGTCCCATTTCCGGTCCCATTTCGTACCGTTTCTATTTGCGCGCTTTCAACTGAATTCACATCATCTATTCCTCATCAGTCCGGCTCGGTCTCTATATCGCTGTTATCGCTGCTGGAGGCTCCCTCGTTCTCCTCGGTACCATCGCAACGATTGTAAAGGCCCGACGGTTTCCTGCTTTTGCTAAGTCTCTGGCGTTTGCGACTTTGTGCAGTTTCATTGGGGTTCAAGCAAGTGCGTAGAACAGTTTGGAGGGCAGAGCGGGTGTGGGGGTGTGAGGCTGGGGTTGTCTTGTTGATTCGAAAGCCAAGCGGAACTCTGATTGACTCGGAGACCTCCTGATGTTGACGTACTCCTCCAACCTGGCCTTTCCTAATCATTCACTCCTCCCATTCGTTCCTTTGTTTCCAATGCACCGTGATGCTGCCATCCCGCATTCCATCTGCGACGCGTTATGAACCACCATAATCCAGTCAACCTAGTCCTCTACTGTATCCTGCTAGTGGGGCGGTACCCGTTCATGAGCCCGTTCTTGTTCGGGTTGTCGTGCGACTTCGCTCTTACGGGCAATGTACTTTGGTTATTCTTTGGGTACTTGTCGTTGTCTTTTATGTGCCTTTGCAGTTATCGCATTTCGGAGCGACAACCAGAAGTTTTTCTCGAGATTTTTCTTTGGGAAACTCAATTTCCTTATTTTGCCTGGCACAGCCTAACCGTGTTCAAAGACGTACCCCTCGGTCCACTCCAACTCAACCAAGTCCGTTTCCTCAACAATACCCTCCGCACCCTCCTAATCCGATCCCGTATTTTCGGCGTTGTTTTCCACAGCATCCTTTTCTCCCTGGCCTCCTACTTCTACTACCGCCTTGAATTCACCCCCCAAGTAATCTTAGTCGCCATTGGCTTGATATCGATCGGCTTGCACAATATGGGCGTCATCGTTGTGAATCATTGGATTGTTGGGAAAATGGTTTCGGTTTTGAGGGGTGCGAGGGGATTGGTAAATGTGTCGAGTTTGGCGACCCAACAAGCTGGGATGACGTTGACGGGGTTGAGTTCGTCCGGAAGTACGGTGGTGGAGACGACTCGGTCGCAGGATCTGGAGGAGTTGGCGAAGAAGGTAAACATGATTTTACGCGGCAATCCGGGTGCATAAACGAACAACGGAGAGAGAAAGGAAGAAAGCCACGACGATAGCATCAATGCCGCTTCAAATTCTACCACTCACTTGTTCTTATATCCTATCTATGCTCAGATCGAAGTCACTTCCGCCCTCTGCACGCAACTCCTCATCGGTACTGTCATTGGCGACATCGCCATCGGATCGTGGGGCCTTGCGACCTTGAACACTCAAACCGGAATGCAATGGTCGTCCTTCGTGTTTGCGCTGGGATCTTTGCTAATTACCGTGCCGGGATGTTTTGCTGCGGTGTGGTTCCATGCTTTCAGATCAGGTAAGTCGAGAGAAATAAGAGGGTAGTGCATGTGGTCAAAGGGGGACGAGTTTTCGGCGTTACATCACTGTATGTGGAATGTTTGCGGCGCCATCCTGATTATCATAATGTTTAAAATCCTAAATTCCATCCTTCTCACCTCATACAATCACCCCCTTTTCCAAAAAATCGTGAACCAATGAAAAAAGTAACCTTGGATACATCCTTATCATTACAAAGAACACCTAAGCGCTCCGACGAAATCGATGATCTTGGCGAGGACAAAAACTAAGCAGAAATACGATGGGGGGTCATGTACATAGTCGAAACAGGGTTGCCCGAAAGCTTAGTTGACAAAGGGCGCATATTTTACAGTAATAATGTTTGGGTTTCTTTAATAATAATGGTACTTGTCGAACCGGACTGTCATTGTTTATAACTCCGAGGTAATTTTAGTCGTATTTTGGTATAATATGTTTGATTGTGGTATCTGGCAAGTCTGAACCAAGTTGAACTGTGGACATGAAATTCAGCATGGAACCATCAGATGTTCTTGTCATCTTCTCAGTGAACCGTTCTTACTTAACCAGCGGCGGTACTGATTATGTAAGTCGACAACTTTGTTATCGTGGGTCTTTCGCCCAGTCTTTGAACTCCTTCGCTGGATCACAACCGCTCATAGTTTATGTATAGTATATATGCCGATCATGGACAGTCACAGTTCCCTAGCCTTCGTTTTTCTTATCTGTAATTCACGTTCCAGTTCGCGTTCATGCTGGAAAAAAGGGGGAGGGCAGAGGGCCTCTGGATTTAGCCGCTTTCCTTGCTGAGAGGCTTCAAAAGTTTCAAATCGCCTTCGGAGAAATCCAACACGCACAGTGGAGACAATTGTTGCCGACGTCCGTTTGCGTGCGACATCAGCCCAAACTTCAACCCACCCAGAGCCCTGCCCAAACCCCACCCCATTCCCTACACCCAGAACAACCCCATTCAGACCCCGGGGCCCCAACACCCACACCTGCCCTGAAAACTCCATATCGTACGACCAACCCGCGATGGATTCGCAATCATCAGGCTCTCCCCAACAATCTCGTTCGCGGATCTATGATCTCCTCAATCCTCCCGAAACCCAACCCTCCTCAATCTCAACCGCCGTTTCAAGCTGCGGGGCCGACGACCCAAAGCCAATTTAGAACGTTCGAGGGAGGCCTGTTGGAAGCTTTGAGACAAAGCGCCATGGCCGCGTATTACCAGCAACTGAGTCAAGATCAACTTCGGTCGGCAACACTCTTTCCTGACCAACAAAGCTTTCGTCGACAGCCTGGAGAAGAGCGACGAGAAGACGCCGACGCTGATGAAGAAGACGAAGACTTTGACTTTAACAAGTACGACGAATCCATGTACCGCAAGGCCTGTCGCTCCTTCCTAAAGGGTATTTTCTCCCGGCACTTCAACTGCAGCTCTCCCGAACATCTCAAAGAAATCCTCTCCCATTTCGATATCCGCGTAAAGAAAGCGCGATATGATGATATGGATGAAGTCACTTATGTGTCGTGCACAACCACAATCACATCTTTACTCCCGAATCGTAAATCCGAATCCCTCACACTCAACTTCGAACATGTGCATCGAGTGGGGTACAGGGACCTAGATCACTCCACAGATCTTACGTCCCACTCAAACTCGCTCTACGACTGAATTGCTTAGGGAAATTCGGAGCGTGTTTTTTGGAGAGCAGGCGACGTTGAAGGGGGTTGCGCTGGTTTTGTTTGCGGCGGTGGGGGTTCCGTTTCATGGGGAGATTGAGGAACATGCGCAGGATGTTATTTGTGAGTCGGGGTGGTTAGAGAAGAAGACATTGGCGATTGTGGGGGCAAATGCAGCAGTACAGAAGCAAGATCTGCATCAAATAAGAACTGCTTTACCTTCACCTCTCAATCAAGACAGATCGACAGAGAGAACCTCAGAGTCTGCAATTCCAGAAGACACACAGACTACTCAAGACGTCAACGCTGCGAATAACACACCTCATTGCCCTCAAGATCATCCATCGATTACGCCACAGTCCGTTACTTCGCCGCCTGGTAGGCTAGTTGTGGGTCAGATCGTAAACGTTCCAGTACCCGCACCACCACCACAACCTTCCAAGCGCATCGTGGGCATCAGAAGATCATCTTTTTTCAAAACATACGTTCGACAACGTGCTACCTTGGAGCGTCTCTCACTGCGCTTTTACATACCCGGTTCATTGATGGGCGTTCGTTTTGGGATATTATACGGACCCTCCCCATTCAGCCAGATCAAAACCATCAGTTAGAATTGAAGGCGTAAGTGTTGGTATGTCAGTTCTTGTTTTATTGTTGATGTTGAAAAGGTTAATAACATAGATCCTTTCTCTCGTTCTTTTGTCTTTAAAAAGTGCTCTTGAAGAAGCACTCCGCCCACCAGACGAAACACTTCGAACGCATGAACATAGAGACATTCGAAGAGTCAAAGGAGCATTCACTATTGCGAGTGGTGCCAGAGATTTTAATGAAGAAGAAGAATCGATGGAGCAAGAGGTAAATAATACAACATTTTATACGACGATCAGGGTCATTTTGAGAGTTCTCACTCTGGATCATATCTTCAACAACTTTCAAATTCAGGACGCATATCTTTTCATCAACGCACTCGTCAACACGTTTTCGCCAGGCCCAGGCGCAGGGATCCTATCACTTGTAATACCTCCTTGCTTGACACATGGCGGACGGAAACGCTTTGATGGGAAAATTTGGATCCTGCTTTGACGAGGTCTTCGATTTTTATTCTGTTTATGTACGTGTCGTGCTGTGTTTGTGTTTTGTTGGTGGTGGGCATCTTCGTTCCTGAGATCCCTACTTCCACCATACCTCATGGTTTGCACATGTGCGCCTCTGACCTTGACACTGCCTTCCAATCTAGTGTCCGGATGCTTCGGAATGTTCAATGTACGTACTGGGTGCGGCAAAGGCGTTTCTACAAGACCCCGAAGGCATACTGGAGCGTGCAAGGGTGAGATTGCCATTTTGACAATCGACTCAGAGAGGGAGGTACCAACGGTCACAAGTTTCCACAGACGTACATATCAGGAAGAGATTCGACGAGTTGAACAAACAATCACCTTTGCCTTTTGTTGGAAGAACATTCACCATATCTCGTTCCAGCATTCACCATGCCTTTCTCTGATATACACACTCTTTGCCTGACGCTACTCAAGTACAGAGAGATTTACAAAATATTTCAAATACAAGATGAGGAGCTCGTTCCCAAGAAACAGGTTCCCAACAAAGAAAAAACAAGAAACATTGATCTTTTAACACACGTGTTCAAATGAGGCCCAAGCAATGTTTTGAAGTTCGCGTACCACCGGCCGATGACCGGCCGATATGTGCAGTGACTTTCCCCCGCTACGTTCGGAGTGCCCCCCCAAAAGACCTTTCTTCAGTCTACGACCTCTTCGAAAATTGCACTCCAATACCCCACTTCGCCTTCATAGTCAGCTCCTCCAAAATATCAACCTTCCACGCCTTCACCCCCTCAATCTTGTACCTCCTCACAATATGCGCAATCGTCAGCCTTGCTTCAGCAAGTGCAAGCCGTTCCCCCAAGCACCGACGCGGGCCGTACCCGAAAGGTATGTATGCATATACAGACGTCGCCCCGCCAATATGGTGTCCACTCGCGCCCTCTGCACCCGTCGGTGATGTGGGAGAGGTCGGCGAGTCCCCGGATCTGGGACTGCTTTGAAGGTGAGTCGGAATCCACCGGTAGGGATCCCATTCTTGTGGTTTGTAAGGCCAGTTTGCGGGATGCTGGTGCGCGGTGGTGATTTCGTACGCAATCAGTTGGCCTTGTTTGAGGTTATGAGTGTGGGTACGGTTGGTTTCGTCGCTCCAGGTCCAGGTGGTGTCTTTTGAGACAAGACGGGGGAGGGAGGTTGCGGAAGGGCGGATGCGAAGGGTTTCCTTTATCTAACAATGATGAAGACAACAGGTTGAGTGTTGTTAGTGCAAAGGTGGCAAGCCGGGAAAGGAAGAGTATCAGAAACACACGGGGGAAGGGAGGGGAAACGGAACTCACCACGGCGTTGAGTAACTTCAGATTCTCGACCTTCTCCAAGGTAATCCCTTTCCCGACCTCCTCTTCTCCATTTTCCTCCTCTGGTCCACAAGATTCGACAATTTCGGCATACAACTGCTCTTGAACTTCCGGGTTCTCGTACAAGAAATGCATGACCCAAGAGAGCAAGTTGGTCGTTGTGTCGTGCCCAGCAAACAGTATACTAACGAGTTGCTTGACGAACTTCGTGCGATCCTCCCACATCCAGTCAGGGACAAGAGATCGGTCTTTTCCGAGAAGAGTGCCAAGGATACTATCATCGGTGAAGTGTTCGTCCTGTTTTACATCCACGTCAGATTTCACCTTCTGATCGTACTCGTCTAACCGATCAGTGACGAGACTCCAAAAGTGCTTGATGTCTCTTTTGTACTTAGCTCCCCCGTCCAGCAAGAACGATGGGAGAAGCCATTTCCACACAAACCGCTGGATCATGCTCGCCTGACACGCATTGAACGCATCCAAGTATGTCGACCCATCTTTCTCCAACGACCCAATGGATTGCCCAAAAACGACACGGGTGATAGTATCGAATGTGAAGTGTTGGAACACTCGCTGGATGTCAAAGGGTTCAGATTTCGAAGCTTTCTCGTCGAGAGCTCGGATGAGGACTGAGAGCTCGGATTTGAGGATAGGCACCATCCGGGTACGAATTGAGGCGGCGGTGAAGAAGCGATCAAAGAGGGTGCGGGCTTCGCGCCAATGCGGCCCGTTAGGTTGCAGGATCAGACCCCCACCCAGGTCCTCGAATACCTTCGTATCTGGAGGGATGATGAGATTAATCCTTGGCGATGAACGAGACGACTTATTGGAGAGTGATGGCTAATTACCTTCGTGTCCTCTGTCGTAAGTCTCCCAGTCGCTCTGCAAGATCTCTCGAACAATCTTTGGATGAGAGACTTGGACTGAACAAATAGCAACCACTTATGCATAAGTACATCAACTCGAGATAAATAGTTTCCCGCCTCTGCCCATTTGCTTTATCGAAAAAGATAACATCAACCAAACGCCACCATCCCGGTTTTCCACTTACTCGAAAACGTGCCCCAAGGATTCGTCATCCAGATGCCGAATATCCTTCCCACCTTGTTCGCAACTCTCAAGCTGTTTTGACTCAACTTCTCCAACATAGCAAGTTCGATGCCAAACCCTGGTGTTGTATTCACCCGTGGCAGTCCATCGTGCTCTTCTTTGGAATGGAATGCGCGGGCGGAGTAGACGAAGTACGTCAGGAGGACGATGAACGCGGGTATGAGGAGGGCTGGTAGGAAGCCGGAATCCACAGCAGAGAGGATCATTGCGGCGGTCTTGTTTTCCCGGGACGAACGCTGGGACGAACGTAATGAGGTCGGAGGATGGGGCGGAGAGAGCGCCCACGTTGATAAAGTCGGAAGACGTCAAAGGGTTGGTGGGTAACTCGGATGCTCGGCTTTTTTCTCCAGAGCAAGTCAGGTTTTGGACCTGCATTGTGGAACATTGGGCTTTTTCGTTTGACAGTTGAAACAGTTGCCCAAGTCTGTGGAAGTTTCGAACTCCGACGGTCTGACCGACACGATTTTCTCAACCATTTTCGGTAACAGAGCCAACTTGCGAGCTGACTTGCGAGCTTCTTCAAACATACAGTAACTAGGTGGCCAGAACGACTTTCAATCAACCACTTTCACCAAAAGTCCCCCACTCCTATTCAAGTCACGGTTACTTCAAGTAACTTAGTTCTATTTATTACATCTATGCCATCACGACGACATTTGGTGCGGCAGAACGCCCAATAAACATGCCTCTTAGTTGACAAAACGTAATGTTTTTGCATCAAACAAAGACTTTGACGCCGAAATAGAGAGCGTAGCAGTGCTAAAACGTGTCGCATCGAAGAGGCTCACCATTTTTCAGGTGTTCACTTTGTTGTCTACAAGACAGGGGGATTTGGAATGAAGATCAAGGCGTGGGGTGCTTTTGTCTTTGAATGATTTCTCCACCATGATTGAGAGTACCCCAAACATTTAACGAATGACAATATCTCCAGCACCCGAAATAGGATATTTTGATACTATTGATCAAAACGAACCTCATTGAAATGGAACAATACGAATTTCCATTTCGGGACATAACCGAGAACACTGCGGTATACAGAGATATTCTCTTTTCTTTTTCATGGATGTGTACTAACTACTATACCACTTCCCACATTATTCGTACTCTTCTACTGACAAGAACTCATCGTCAGATGTATTTCGAACATGTCATGAGGATGCCATCAACTCTGACGACCCTGTTCCCACTGAAACGTGCGTACACGAAGCTGCGGCCGGTGCCTGTGCCGCCTGCGAAAATCGGTACCTGAACTCCTACCCGTTACCCGGTCTGTACGGCGGGACTGATGCGTGGGATCGATACTGGATTTGAGGTGGGGGTGGTATCTCGGAGTAGAGGGTAGCATCTGTCGTTGGCACTGGTGATTGATAATATGGACGCTGCAAATGGGTTCGATCAGGATGTCCAGCCCAAGACGACGGACGAGAGAGGCATTCCCGACATTCGTTGGGATTGTGGTGGATGTGATTGGAGAAGGAATCAAATGGAGAAGACTTGACGGAAGGAACCGGAGCGGGTAGGAGGAAAGAGGGGGGACTACTCGTAGGAGATGATGTTGAATCTAGGAAGGGAGACGGATTCAACTCACTTCCATCAAAGCCGGTAGACCTCTCTCGTTGTTGTCGCTGCTGTTGAAGTCCACCATACCCGTGCTCCTTGTCCCTGAGCCTCTCCGTAATATGCCCTGAAAGATCAAGCAAAATGTGGCTCAACCGTCGATTCTCGTGCTGCATAGCCGCACATTCCGCCTGCAGCGCCTCCACCTGCCTCTTATACTCCTGCTGCGTCCTCAGTATCGCCTCACGATCCTTCATCCAACCCTCTTTCTCTTCTGTCAAATCCGAAATCTGCACGTGTAAATCCTTTATTGTTTTCTCCCATCCAGCAATTTGTTTTCTGAGACCTTCGTAACGCTCAGCTTGGGCTTCAAGGTTCTGGATATACATCTCGCGTCGCTTACGGAATGCGCGTTGCGCTTCGCGGTTGCGTTTGGCTTTGTCCCCGGGTTTGGCGTCGGAGGCCCCAGAAAGATGCTCAGTTTCGTCGTTGTTGGTAGAGATAGTGTCGTTGCTTATATTTCGGAATATGGGAAGTTCGGGTGTTGCTGCTGGCACTGGGGTAAGCGTTCCAGAAAGCTCCTGAGATCCGCCGTTGGAATGATGTCTGGGAGAAGACAGAGTGGACATAGAGTCGCCATCGCTCTCACAGTTGGTGGTATCAGTATGCTGGCCCGCTACTGGTATCGTTGGTATTTGGTGCATGCTCTTGGGAGGGGAAACGCCCATCATTGAATCCATAGCCACTGTGATATTGGAACGAATTCGTTCTTCGGGGTGTGTCAAACCGGTGCTCACGTCGGTGGCGGAGGATGCACGGACTGAGGTTGTCGAAGCCGCAACCATCGACTTGTAACTCCTTCGGGGCCGTTTCGTCCTTGTTACGGCGTCAAACATCCCGCTTGCGCTAGACAGCACACTTTGCGAACTCATGATATATTTTCAGCTCCCACGTACTAATGGCACGCAAGACTCTCGTTTGCGTAAATCGCTTCAATAACGACAAAGTGTGATTTTCTTTTTACGCAGAATGTACTGATTTGCAACAGTCTTCAGCTTGTTTCCCATGCATCAGATTAAAGCTAGGGCTGACGTTACAGAGAAAAGCAAAAGGGTCTCGACTCATCTCAACTGACCGGGATTTTGTGGGACAAAATAGAACCGTTCACATATTAACGATTTCGATCACGTTGATTGGTAGTAAATGGCCGAAGGCCGAACCTTAGTCTGATTGGCCTGGGGGTACACTTTCTTGCAGGCCCGCAAGTCTCGTTGTCTCAGGTGAACAACGGATGCCTCGTTCTCTTGCCCCTTCTCTAACCCTTCCACACATGTTGTTGAGGTACAAACGACCAACGCCTGTAGCCTGTTTCGGATGTCAGCTTCATTTCAAGCGATTTGAAGTAATTGAAGTAAAAACGGGCTGTATTTTCTCCAGAAAATTTACGAACGACCATCTGGAAGTCTTTGCAGTTAAGTTATTTGCTTTCTACAACAGACGAAAATTCAGAAGTGTCACATACATAACAAACGCCATCGAGATTGTTCTTTCTTTGGTCCGGTGCAAAGTAAGAATGACCACATCATCCTCAACTAAAAGTGTAGTTGTGTAAAAAAAAAGTGCATACTTTTGATTGGCCTGACACGTGATCGATTGCAGGGAGGGAGTCCTTTCGATCAGAACGAATTTCCAGGTAACGGACGACCACGAAATTCCGACTGTTCGGGAGTAATTTTCCCAATATGTTTATCTGCTCGATCACTCGTACCGTTCAATACGGCGTTGGAGACATCATCATGCAAAGCACGACACTTATTACGTTAAGAATCACGAACCGAGAGGTATATCCATGAGGATGAAAAAGCTCGAAAAAAGAACATCATATTCACCGGGCCTGGCAATGAAAAAAACGGTGCTTCCATGCATGATGGTTTTTCAATATGAGAATATTCGCTCAAGAAGAGTATTCGGGTATCCTCCATCCGCAGGCGAGAGTCTGTTTTGGAAGCCGCCCACAGCCCCGTCACGGTTGAGTCCAACACTCCCTGAAAGTCAAAAGATGTAAGAGGTTAATTTTGTTGTTTGGAGCAAACAAAAACCCCGGTCATCAATGCAGCCATCCAATGATCATACGTTCTGGAAACGTTGGGGTGTAAGACGGTCTAGAACCTCATTTTTTATCAATGTAGAAGGTCGAGGCTTATTTCAAATGATTTTCAAGTGTACCCAGTATAGTCACGCTAAGTAGGTTTCATTTGGAATCGAGCTCGAACTGCAAAGGGCTCACGAACCATTGAGCACATCCTCCGCTTTTTCATCTGTCACTACTTTTCGATCATGTTTTGGCGACACGGTTCGCCTGAGTTGTGCGGAGGAAAATCCTACCTCGAAAACTGTCCATCTTCTCTGTATCTGAGTTCTGATTCCTACAGGAACATAAAACCTAAAAAAATCAGATACGCAGAGTCAGAAACTCTCACCACCAATAATATCACGTCTGTGACACTCTCCCTTTTTCTTTACATTTGTTTTGTGATATTGTGAATTGGGAAATTTTCTCCATCTCCTCACACCTTACGCACAGCTTTCTGCAAGACTCCGCTTTTTTTGCTCCGTTTGATTTTCAACTCGTTCCTTTTCCCGTCGTCTTCTTTCAGCACATCACATCTTGCATACATCGTTGCGTGTGTGCGTTGAGCAGCCCGTACATTGCATTCTTCATGATGTATCTCTGAATCTGACGGTTCGGGTTGGAATGCAATCCAGACTGCATAAATATTTCGAATGTGGATCAGATGTGGATGAAATCCGAATCTTTGCACATTTGCATTTATATTCAGAACCTCCAGCACACTCCAGATCCGTTTGCTCTTCGTCGGGCAGCATTGAAAACGCCCGACATAGATATCTACGCCTTGAAACGGATTTCAAAATCTGCAAATAGCGACATCATGATCGTGTGAACTTGCAAACCCGAACCCATTCGAAGTAGAGTGGCAGAGATATGTTCCGCGCTTTTCCGCGCTATTGCGCAGTCCTTATCCCTTTCCTCTCCATTCAAAGATTCGACTTTTCCTCGCATAGCGCGCTACAGTGAATAAAACGTGAAATGAGTGTGGTTTGCGATGATTTTATTCCCATGATAAATGCCCGTTTCATCGTTCAGTCACAGTCATCAGTTAGCAGCAAAGGAAACAACTTCCTGCCCATTATGCGAGGACTTTTGTCCAAGAGAAGGCAAACGAAAGAAAAAAAGCGCAGAAAAAGAAAGTTAAAGGTATCTTACGACGAATGAAAAGATTGGCAGATAATTTATGACGGGTCTTTCATACCCTCGATTTCCCGCACCTCCTTCTTGCGACCGATCACATACGAAACCTCATTAAGCC
>JADGJF010000778.1:0-14981 GCA_027596845.1 Quaeritorhiza haematococci | reverse complement strand
CCCCTCTCCCTACCCCCCTTCATTTCTCCGCTTCCCGTATCTAGCATCATTATAATGAATGGGATACACCCCTCTCACCCTATTTCCCAACACACTCCTCTTCCTCATTTCAAGTCACTGACTGAAACGACGCCGTTCACGCGTGTCTTCTCGCCAAGTCGTCACTGGAACAGCCTTAATGGCGGTAAAAAAGACACTCATCATGTTACTACTCCTCTTCTTCCCTCTCCCCTCCCTTTCCTCATCAGTCCGCGAAAGAAAGCGGTTGCTGTACGGAATGACTGGTGTGCATTGAATGGGCTGATGCAAGGTCGAAGAGCTTAGGAGCCAGTCTTCGATCCTCTGAGCTCCAGTGGGCATACGAATTTCCTGGACAGCTCACACAGCTGGTGTTTTGATGGTTTCGGCAGGACTGCGAAGTCCCCATTTAGGATCCATTTGGGCAGGAGCGATGTGGCGGAGAGTTGCGGCACAAGGATCGTGAAAGACCCACCCAATTACAAGCGAAAACGCCTCTGAACGAGGAGGGTCAAAATGAAAGCGCCGTCAGGTTTGCGGTCGTGTTAACGGTATGATACGCACAACGCATGTCAACGCATGGCAGCTGGTACAAAACGCCGCTGCGTTGCCGTCTCGAGATGTTGGGTGCAAAGCTTGTTCATCTCGAAAACAAGAAATACATGTTGTCGGTCCAATTATGTCGAAAGCTGAGAAGATTTCAGATTTTGCTGTCCTCCTCCAAAGTCGTCGTTTTCTGGAATTCGAACCTTTCTGGTCTGAATCTGGCAAGGATTTTGGACTTGGCTCTCTTTATGTTTCCGTCAGTAGTAAAAATCAGCCCTGACATGGGAAGCAGCGCAAACGGAATAGGTTAATCATACGGAGGATGAACGAGTATGAGCAGCCAAAGCAGATCAACCCACAAGGCGCAGATTACTCACAAGGATTTGTCATGCTCGAACATAACACCAAGAATGTCGAGACAGCATCCAAAGCGAACATGAAAGGATGCGACATGGGAACTCCACAAAGTGCCAGTATGATGTATATACTGTACGGCATCCCGTACAACACAGTCACAAGAGTGAGAGCCACAATCTTCCGAACAACGACTCTGTCATCACGACCAGGGGCTAACGTGGCCGTGACCGAGGGCCGAGTCAAAATCGCTGTATGTGAAAGGGATGAATCGGAATTGCTCGCGGTGTTGGGCCCGATATTCTCTTGATGCTCCAGCGGCTCGATTTGCAGTGTCACACGCCTTGCTGTTGGGGTCCCAGGTGGTGGGAGCATTTTCTTATCATCACTCGCATCATCGCTCACACTACGGACCACGTTATGATGTTGGTCATGACAGGTTTCACTGGGAATTTGTATTATCCACTCAAGTGTTGATGCCGGGTGAATCTTCTTTAGAGAAGCGTTGACTTCTTTGATGCGGCTGACGAGGCTCCACCCAGTGAAACTCAACACGGCGAGGAACAACGAGTAGAAGCAAGATGCTAGAAGTGTCATAAAGAGGTGCTTCGGTTGTTTCATGTCCCATCGATATATGCTGCGAGGATGATTTGCGTAGAATCCATCAGAAGTTAGGATACGAACGACACTCCCTTCATAAATGCGCTACATATATGAAACCGGAACCTGGCTGGTGGGCATCTTACCAAAACGTGACATCCGCCATCATCAGATAATCGTGATGAATGTCCATCAAGAAGGGTAGAGATACCAGAATAAGCCCGGTGATTATCAGCGCTTCAGTATAGAAGCCAAAGAGAACCGGCAAAATTGAATGTTAAAATCAAAGCGAACGGGAAGCTGCGGGGGTGCGTTGTGAAGCCTCGTAGATTCGAACAAACGGATGGCAATATGAAACACCCACCAGCTTTGGTGTACGCCCACGTATGTGTTGAAAACACCACCATGTGCACGACTCGAAGGTATCGCTCCAGCGCGAGGAGTGCGGCGCAGCAGAATGAAAACCATGACAGAAAAACTGTCGTCATGAGACAGAGAACAATGAAATGGGTGATATTAATGAAACATGTCCACCCTCGCGTCATCCCATCGTCCGTCGCTTTCCGTACCGTCCTTGACTTTCGGGCAGATATTGCCGAGAAGCAAAAGCAAACATTTCTTGTCACGCACCAAAAAGAGTAGCTACTAGCCAGCAACCTACAACACCAAGAAAGAACTCGCCCCGAGCCCAACCCATCGCGCACAACACAAAGCCGAGAAGTGATAGCCCGAAATCCGTAAGGACGAGCGCGCTCAAAAGCTGGTAATGGAGGTTGTTTCTGATTAACCTTCGGAGGTCTTCGATACCCAGAAGGGCACCCATCAGCGCCATATTCGAAAGAACCCCAACAGTTGTAGCTAGCAACGTCGGGATTAAAAAATAGTACGACCCGGTTGGGTACTTGAACTGCGTGTACGGGTATGCCCAGGTACCGTCCACCCCACGATGGGGTTGGTATTTTTCGATATCCATCGCGCCCTCGTGTATTTTGAGGGGCGACTCCTAGTTCACGACCAGATATTGAGACGTCTGGATGTACAATCCAATCTTAACCATATTAAAATTCCGCCGGTTGCCTCTGTTTGGTGTGTTTACCTTTTTTTGGGTTGTTTTGTTGAATCACGTGCACAAATTGCAAAACTTAATCTGATTCAGTATTGACCCATGCGGTTGGCTTGAACGAAGCCGACAACTTGGTAATGATGATGATGTGTGTGTTTTACAGGGCAGCCCTGAAAACAGAACCGTTTCCAAAGAGAATCACAAAGAAAATAAACTTTGAAATTGAAACAAACAAGCGCCAAACATCGCTAACAACAAGTCCTCGAGTTCATCCCGGACTGCTCGTTGTGCACGAAATGACGCCCATGCAAACTCACGAAACGCAGCAGATACCTTCAGTGGCGACCCACACAACACCACAAGTATTATATCCACCGTGACAGGACATCATTTGTCCGCGGGTGTGGCGACCTTACCTTTTGATGGCGACCGTGGTCGCGATGCTGTCCGGCAGTTCATTTCCGTGCTGTAAAGAATTCAACCGTTACGTGTCATTAGCTGGATTTTCATCCTACGCGTTTTCTTCGTTGGCAAAACATCCGTACATACCACCATGCTGTTTCAAGGGATTCAGTGCAGGATAGAAATGGGGAATGTGGAAGGGAAGTGGTTTAGCGAAAGTGACGCGTACCGTTAAGTGACATTAGCTGGATTTTTTTCCTACGCGTTTCCTTCGCTTTCAAGAATCCGTACATATGAGAAGATTGATTTGACTGCGTCAATACATCCAGCTACTCCCATTTTGTCCGTTGTCCACTTTCTTGGCTTCGAATTCCGCACACACGCCGGCTGGCATATCACCTTTTTGATTTCATATTACATTTCCATTTTTCCTCGTTCATGAATGGCGTGTAAAAAATGCGTAGCTTTTGTTAATTTATGAAAAACCATCGTATCTTCTGAGTCATTTCGAAAGTGTTCTCAATTCTTATTCGGGAAATCTCAGAGTCTATGTCATAATTTCATGCCAAATCATGTCGTGTTTCCAGTATGTCCAAAAGTACCCATTCGCTTCAATGTACAAAAGCGATTTTCACCAGCACACCGGCCCCAATCCCTTCGCGACCTTCTTCTACTCCAACCCCCGTAACGTTGATCAAGCTTTCGGCGCCGCATCAGCCGTAACCTGCAACCCTTTTTGCACAGCCGGCCTTGCTGCAATCTTCTCCAACCATGCTGCCGTCTTGGGATACTTGTCCAAGTTCAGTTGCAAATGCGACAATCCCGCTCGCACCCAACAGAAGTTAGCAATGTCTGCGATGGAGAAACCGTGGCCGTTCAGGTATTCAACTTCGGAAAGGCGCTTCTCCAATACGCCGAGGATGCGGTGGGTTTCGTCTTCGTATCTAGGAGGGGGGGAGAAGGGGCAAGGATGGTCTTAATCAGTGAAACGAAGGGACAAACAGCACGATAATAACTCGTTACTATGAAGCAAGTCACCTTACCTTTTGATAGCGACCGGAATTTTTTCGGAATGGCGCAGGAACCAACCCAGCTGTCCCATCTACCACGATACAATGCTTCAGTGATCAATGCCAGCGCCACAAAGCATCATTTCAAACATCAACAAACACCAGACCCCCTCAAAAAACAACAATGACCATTCAACACCCCGTCCAACTCACCATCGGTCCCACAGAAGCAATCTGGAAATACAACCACTCGTTCGTCTTAATCCTCGCCCTCCCCTCCGGATACAAATCCTTTACAACCGTCTTTTCACCCGCCAAGTACTGCATGATCGCGGCGGACTCAAACACAGAGAGAGGTTCTGACCCAAACTTGGCGACATCGGGGTTGTTGTCAACGATGGCGGGGATTTTGTTGTTGGGGGAGATTTTGAGGAAGTCGGGAGAAAACTGTTCGTTTTTGCCTTGGATTGTCAGGAGACAAGCAGGAAGGCAGGGAGGAAGGGAGGTGAGACCTTTAAACGCGACTAGGGATGTGCGTGTGTTTCGAAACATCCGGATTGGATGTGAATAAACTTACTGAAATCAATATAGTGAAGGTCGTAAGGGATACCCAACTAATCAAAACGAAAATCCAACGCAAAGCATAGAGTTGAGAGGTAAGTTCCAGGTTTGAGTCCGCCATAAACTTCTCACCTCTCAACAGGGCGACAAACTAGAAAAGCAGACTACGAACCTCCTCCAAGGTGATCGGCACCTTTTGTCCGTTGGGGGTGTTCTAAATTGTGTTTTGAACGGGGCACAAGTCAGAAGATGTTCCAATTCAAAGTGGCCCTCAACCACCACCTCGTCACAACCTCAATTAATCACTCTGTGATCTCTATTTCCCTTCGCATTCCCTTCCCAACACCTACCGCAACGTAAGCCTGAATATCAGCGGGCATATTTGCAAATGCGGATTTGTATCTGATTTGGTTGCAAAGAGAAATCCGAGGGGAAGCGAGGGCAAGGGCTGATTTCAAGTACTGGTACTGAATTTGACTGTTCTTGAACGCGATATGACGAAAGCTAATTCCCATGTAAAGAGTTTGCTGGTTACGAGTTGGACTGGGAGACACGGTGGGAGAGCTGGTGGGAGAGTGTCTTGGGTGCGATCACGGTTTTTATATGTGTGCTGACAAATGCCGACAAAGGCTTAGCGCAAGGGTCTGGTTTTTGTTCGATCCCCCCACGCGCCTCTGCGGTATGCAAAACAACTCACTGACAAATCGTAAAGGAATCTGACAAAAACCGTCAAGTGGGGACCGACGCACAAATGACCTGACGAATCACCACAAAGGCGGTGGAGTGTGAATTATAAATCGATAATCCAGGCGAAATCTACACATATGGATATGAAAACATGTTTGCTATATCATTGAGGTCTTGCGGCAATATTTTGGAGCCGACTTGGGCCATCCATTACAAGGGATCTTGAAGAAAGATCTCGCTACTACACCGCAGTCTCCCCGCGGAGCAAAGGCGCTCTGTCATCGGTTGATGAGCCGCTGTAGTATAGTTTGAATCTCAGTTAACATGAAAGAGCCATGTTGAATGGAACCAGGTTGCGAAATGCAGACACCACCAAAACGTACCTGAACACGTTGGGAACACCCGGAACAGGGATCCGGCCTGGCGTTGGCAGACTTGCCGTAGCCTCCCCACGAGGAACAAAAACTGCCTGAGGAATACGGTACTTGTCGAGGAAATTTTCCAGTTTGTCCAGGAAGGAGGAAGGCAGCATGATGCGGTTTAACCATCCTGCCGCATCTAGAGATATTGGATAATGAAAGAAGTGAGAAAGTGTGGATTAAGATATCAAGCATTGTGCGTCTCAGATATGAAGATGAGAAACGATCCGGTGAACGTACAGGCATATCCGACGAGGACTCCACCGACGTTCACAAGCGTCATTGTGAACGGATAGAGGAAGAGGAAACCGACAGCCAGGATGATCCAGGGCAACATCGCTCCCATCAATGTGACCCCGTAGATGCTGGGAAAAGGACAACAGACATTGGATTTCAGTACAAAGTTTTAACTGTTACAGGACCTCGATGTACTAGAAACGACGCTCCAGCCATCAACCCAGAACCAACCTCCTCCTTTCAAACAAGCCCTCCCCCGTATTCGAATCAATCGACAACATCGCGAACAACAGCCCACTCAACCCCCCCGCACATCCCGCAAACGTCCCCGACAAGAACGGGATAAAGCTCAACGGGATCCCAACGAGGAAATAGAAAAGACCAATGAGGATGCCCAAGATGAAGGTGAGGTAAAGGAATTGGGCTGAACCGACTTGACGTTCAAAGCGGCCACCGAAGTATATGATAGCAAGGACGTTGAAGATGAGCGGGAAGATGCCGCTGTGGACGTAGTGCATGGAGATGAGGGTGTAGGCTGCGATGGATTAATGGATGTGTTGGAGGAGTTAGGTCGGAAGATAAAAGAGACGCTGTGGCAAAGAAGGGGGTAGGGTTTTCTTACCTTTGCTTATTGGAGCCTTCAACAAAGCGGCAGGCTCGAGACATCCTGCTCCAGTCACAGAGCTTACGAAATGTCCAGGATAGATACGAAGTTAGCAAAGTCAAAGCGAACCAAATAGCGCAAGAAGCATCCCTGCCCACCCACAACTTACTGGACGATGTAGAGCACGACACAACTCGCCACAACAGCCCCTGTCCCAATCGACAAGTGGGTCCAGTACTGGTAAATGGTTTTGGCAAACGAGCTGGCGTATGATCTCGCATTACTGGCTGCGGCACGGCCGGCGGCTTCAGCGGCGGCTCTCGAGGCCGCGTCTGAGATGGATTCGTTCATGTTGGAAGAGGTCGTCGGGCCGTCAAGGGGGAGGTCGGAAAGGGCGGGGAAGGCTGTCACAGACCTGCTGTGTGACTGGGAGACTCAGGCTCAAGACCACAGGTTCGACATCACCAGATATCCATAGGCATTGGTGCATGCGTATATTTTGTTTTCTCTTTCGAACATAGAAAGGATCGGTTTCTTAAGTTACGGGCATACATAGAACTACTGGGGTTTCCATCTTCTAGTCTACAGCAAATACATATTATTTATCATTACTGGTTCCAAAATTCATTGTCATTTTGTCATCTTTGTTGATGATGCGTACTATGTGAAGTAGGGTGTTGGTGCTGGGACTGATGTGGATGTTGATGGCTGTAAGAGCTTGGAGCAGACTGTGGGGGTCTTGGTGCCTGAGAATATTGATAGTGCGATCCATGCTGTGAAGGGTGTTGTGAGAAAGGTGGAGGGTGTTGTGTTGTTGATGGCGGCGGGTAAGTGTGTTGCAGCTGATGTTGATCCATGTTTGGATTCCCGGTTGATGGTTGGACTCCTTGAGATTGTTGCTGGTATGAGTGATGTTGATGGTGCGAGGAGAGCATCGGCGGGGAGCTTGAATTTGGTGACATTGGGTGGTGCTTCGAATGCTGTCTTTGTGGTGGTAGATGTTGAGTGTGGGGTGGTAAAGAGAGCATGGAGATGGATGGAAGGGTGGGCGAGGTTGGTGCCCCGGAAGATTGATGGGCGTAAGAAGAGGAAGACATGGGCATTGAGGATGTTGAAGAAGATAATGCCTCCCTGAGTTTCCCTTGCATATCCGACAGAGCTGCCTGCAACGTTTCGTTAATCGCCTGCTTGATTAAGGGCACAAAGCGTTGGAAGACGGAGTCAACGATGGACATTTGCATTGCGTAGGGAAGGGTAGGAGGTGCGTTCTGCTCCATGTAGTAGGATTCGTAGGGCACTTGACTCGGATGCTGTGATCGCGGCTGTTGATGCAGATGATGTTGCTGGTGGTTGAGCTGTTGTTGATGGTAGAGCCGCGCCGCCTTTTCGTCCTCTGTTGATCGGCTCTGGGTCTGCTGAAAGTGAGGCAAGTCGGGTCGTGATGCTTGGTATCGCGTCGCGTCGTCTGGACCGGAGCTGCCATATGGGGGCCCGTATCCTGTTGGGGAGAATGTTGAATATTTTTCAGCAGTGTTGGGGATGGCAACACTTATTGTTGAGGGAGTCGGGCGGACGACGGGGGTGGTGGGAGGTGTGAAGAGCGAAGATGTCGATAGGTTGCCCGTGCTTGAAATTCCGGGATCAGAGGAGATGGAGCTTGGTGGAAGGGTAGCGGAACTCGATGATCGTTTACGTGGTTGCTGGATTTGCGCAAGTTAAATTGAGGGACAAGAAAGAAAAAAGACAGGTTCTCGTTAGTTCTGATAATCAATTGAATTAGCCAAATCCCCAACGACGGCCAAGAACATACTTCGTCATCTGTAACGTCAGACGCGTGCCGCTTGGGTGCCTGACCAAGTTGTCTCTTGTTCTTCTCCATGTAATCAATCAACGCGACGAGCCGGTTGGCCTCCTCTTCCGAAAATTCTTGCGCCGTATTCGTATCATCCGAATGTTCCCCTTGTTGACTCGAATGATGCTGCCCGCCATCCTCCTGCTGTTGATGCTGCTCCAGCAAATTACGACCTTCCGCCAACCGACTCTGCAACTTTTGAATCAAATCCCGCTGTTTTTTCGGTGAAAGATCATGAAAATCCGCACGGCAGTATATGCCTTTCGTTTTGAGGTGAACTCTGACGAAGGGGCGGTTGTTGAATGGGGAAAACCAAACGATATTCGAGATGTCGTGAACATTGTTAAGTTGTGGAGGTCTGAGCAGGACCAACTTCTCAAGCTCATCGACAGTGGAGGGAACAAAGATGGCTCCAGATTCGCTATCTGAGGCCGTGGGGTTGACGATTTTGAAGTTGAGATGAGAGGGGTTGCTGCTGGAGGGTCCTAGATCCGTGGGCAGCGATGATTCCGACATGATTCTTCTTGGTCTTGATCAATACTATGTGGGTCACGGCCATACAAGAGCTCACCAAGCGCGGTTTTTTTGCTGGGTGGATGGACAAGAGAACTTAGTTTCTCAACTTTCTCTTTGTTCATAAGCTTTGATTGAGTTGTCGGACATGATTTATCGGATGACATTCGGCAAAATAGGTTTGGAATTCTTCTAAAGATTGAATGAACATGTGTTCGGACTTTACGTTGGCGTTTATGGGTCCACCAATGACTCAACGGCGATCGCCACCACTAAAACGCACCAATTAGTTGGGCCAGGTTCGCCGGCGTTTGGCTTAGAAACATAAGATTCTTGGCGTCAGGTTTGCCATGCACTTGCTTCGCCCCCCCATGATCAAAAACCAAACCTTTTTCCCGACCACATACTCCGCTTTCAACTCACTTTCAACTATGAGTTCCTTGGTGGTCTTCTTTGCCCCTGCTCTTGCCCCTCCCACCCTCTTGCCCCTCCCAACACGGCCCAGTCACAAAGTGAACGCCTTCTTGCTCGGATGCCGCAGCAATGTTAGGAATCGTCTGCTGGCGCTTGGTAAGCGATGTGTGGTTCTCCCCCTCTCCCGCATGATCGCGTTCCGCCGTGGATCCGCATTTGTTCGCCGCGCGTGGCGGAGCAAGGAGCAGACCTGCCCCTCAAAGAGCGCGACACAAAGCCACCGCTAAGCCCAGCGGCTGTGTATACATATGTTGAGGGTGGTGCAAGGATGTGCGTTCTGTGCGACACCATCGTCGGGGCAGTTCGGAACAGAGCTGAACAGGATTGTCCGCTGTCCGCAAAAATATACATAAACCGTGATATTCTTCACTTGGAGGGGCTTTCGGAAATAAAGATGAGGTTTGTGAGCAATCGAATCCAAAAGGCTGGAGCGAGTACCAAATGACCCAGCGGTCTGGCCACCCCGCTGTTCCACAGCGCCTTTCCTCTTCTTTGCTCCAGGTTTTGGTATCTTCAAGATCGTCTATTTCAGCCCAGATTTCAGCCCCCCCGCATCCCGCCATCTCCGTATTTCTGGTTTGCTGCCTTTTGTTGGAGAGTTGTGAGGGGTGGTGGTGGCTAAGGCAATCCGCTTCAAAGTCGCTTTGCAATCCAGCCGACGAGCGGCAAGATCCACAGTGGCGGCCTTGACCCATCATCCCTCCGCCAAGTCCCCAACCTATACCACCACCCCAACTTTATGATTTTTACTCCATGTGAGTCAACATGTAAGCATTACCTGAAGCTTACGGCATAAGGGCACCGCCGGCACCTTCGCATTGGGAACCATGAAGGAGGGTGAAGAGCCGATACCAGCCGCGGAAGAGAGACACACCACCCGAAGGAAATTGGATGGAAATCAATCAAAGGAAAATGGAGGAAATTTATTGTCCCATCCCGATGCATAATCCCCACCCCCCACACATTCGCGAGCAAAAGCCGAGTTCCACTCCAGCACACAGCGGTTGACTTTGGGTAGTCCAGGAGCAAAGCTGAAAGGAATCTCTGATGATGGACCTGCATGCGCAATGGACTCATAATCATTTCAGCTTATAGTGTGTTGAGATAGCTCTATTCAGGATCCTGCTTTCTTCTATGGTACTTGGTGCCATAGCCAGCTCCGTAACGCTGGACCCCATTCATGCTCCAGGCACTCTACAAAGTCGAAAATGAGGTTGAAAAATCGTCAAGACTTCAGCACAACGACTGGAAAAGCTTGACGACCCGCTGCCTTTGCTGTTTTCCCTTGCAAGTATGTCCACATCTTGAATTGGCGATTTTAGTGGTGCCGCGGAACGTCTCAGGTGTTCCTGTTTGCACACCTACCAAAAACGGATTTGCCACTGGAAGACGACGAGCGGAGTTTGAAACAGCAGCCTCCTCCTTGCAGGACATCGTCAGGGCATCATTGGTGTATTAGATTTTTTCGTTTCAAGCACTCGGTTGGAGTGGTCATCGGCGCTCTGCGGTGATGATCTGTGTTCGCTGTTGACCTGCCTGTCGCTTCGATTGTTTGTGCCAGTGAGCTATTAACGGGGAGTGCTTGACAGCGGCGCATCGGTGTGACCTTCGGCATACCATATATTCGCGTCTTGTACTGCGACGACGACGCAACGACGAGGCGCGGTTTCGCAAGGTCAATGGTGTTAAACCCGCCTTTGCATAAACCGCGATAATTGGCGAGATTCAATCAAAGTTGAGAAACCATTCCCCCAGCATCCCACCTTGTGCGTGCGAAGGCAGGGGAACCAGCCAGCCCACAAGAATGAACCGCGGCGGCGGTTTCAGTCATGCAGTCGCCTCTTTGGATCTCATTTATAAAAGCGTCGAACCATGTCTTGGGAAACCTCCATCCAGACTCTGCTGTATATACACTACACTCATACACAAAAGAAGAACAAAAGAAAGAGCTAAAAGAAAATGTGGTCGAACCTCTCTTCCCAACTCCTCGCTTTGGCGCTCGCCCTCTTCCCCTCGGCGGCCCTTGCCGATGTCAGCGTCTACCAACCGCAAATTAGAGGTATAGCATCTCGGGAAGACGATCCATCTTCGCCTCTTTCCAGTTCGATTTTTCACAATCTCCTGTCAAACCGTTGAACTCCATCCATTTCTTTGGTTCAAACTTCGATTTGTTCTCACACATCATTTTCTCTTTCCATTTTTAACAGAGCTCCAAGTATACTACAAGAACCAATTCAACCAAAGGTACGAAAACATGCGCCAGTCCAACATCGTCAACCAGCAAGATCGGAGAGGCCGCAACGAGCAACCTCTTGATATGTTGCCGTGCAGAAGCAGCATTCCCATGGCCCAGCCCGTCAGCCTCCAGCGTGGCGATACCATGCAGTACGTCTTGCGTTTCAACAATCCGCACGACGGTCAATGTGGTATGTGAAAATGCCCGTCTTTGATATTTTGTTTGAGACGCACATTGTCTAAGTTTTGCGGTTGTGGCGATTTTACTGATTTGTTTACCTTTTCGTTGCTGCTTTGAAATATTTAGAAATCAACTTGTGGAAAAACAACCAGACCATGCCCGTTGCTACCCCCCGCGACTGCGGTGGCGGTTTCCGTCGCGAAACCTTCAACATCACAATCCCGCAGAACGCCCCCTCCTGCGGACCTGGCGAGGGCTGCTTCCTCCAATTCTACTTCTATTCCGTCGAACCCCGTGACTACGCCGCCTGTACCGACATCGTCCTCGAAGGCGCTGCCCCTGCCATCCAAGCTCGCCAAACCGCCATGCAGCCAGCCAAGATGTTCCAAGACGGTTACGACCACGCCATGGTCGATGACAACTACAACCAGTACCGTGGGCAGCAGCAGATGACACAGAAGCTCAATGACCGGTTCGAATTGGAGAGGTGCGTTGGTACCGGTCGTACTGCGCGCCAACTTGGAGTCGTTCCCAGGGATCTCGCGGACAGGAAGAAGAGCCTTCGCAACCAAATTCAGTCAGCGATCAAGGAAGTCGAAGCCAGGGCTCGTGCCGAACTCACTGCCGGGGACAAGGCTCTTGAGCGCGAACAAGAAGCTCTGAAACAAGCACAGGAAAGTGCTTTCGCCTCCGGTCAGACCGCCTTCTTCCCCATCAACAAGCGCGCTGTCGGAGCTGAGCAGTATGGTGTCTTTGATTTGAACGACAACAACGCTGGCCGCCAGACCAAAAACACGTACCTCCCTATCGACTACTCTGGTATCCGCGCGCAATTCCAGCAGCAGATGGACCAGCTCTGCAATGACTTGCAGGCGAGGAATGTGCTCTTCCCATTCTCGGACGGTGTCACCGCTTTGCAGCCCATCTCCCGTGAACAAGCTAACCAGATCAAGGCTGGCAACAAGAACAAGGGCGGTAACAACAACAACAACAACAACAACAACAAAGGCGCAAACAAGAACAACAACACGGGCAGCGCTACCACTACTTCAGCTGCCGCGACCTCCACTGCGGCCCCCACTGAATCTTCCGCGGCCTCTACTACTGCTCCTGTCGCTACCGCTACCCCCGTCGCTCTCCGCAAGAGAAGCCTCCTTCGCCGTGTTGTCCTTCGTGCCCGCCAAGATGCTCCAGAGGTCGACTCCCGCGACCCGAATGCAAACCCGGACGACTCCCCCAACCCGGAGGACAAGACTCCCGTTGAAGTCGAGCAGGTCGACAATGATACCCGGAACCCCGATGATGCTGGTAACGATGAGTAAAGAGATAAAGAGCTACGATTCGATTGAAATCTAGGATTTTTGTGTAGATAGACCATACATTTCAAGGGGCAAAGTGCGGGACACTTTTCCTTTACCTTCTTTTTCGTGTATATAATTAGACCGAATTGGCGCAGAATTATCCAGATTGTAAAAAAGTGAAAATAAAGCATCGATGAAAAGAAGTAGTTGGATTGGACTTCTGCGAAATGCCTGAGAGGGAACATTTCAAGCAGTAAAGTTTTTGAATTTTTATCTGGTTCGAAACATGAACAACCCTGCCTCTATCTGCATGTTCACAGCAGCCGAAAAACGTACACAGTTGTTTCAACTCAATGTGCGGCGAGGGTTCATCTCTCGACCATTTGTCCCTCTTTTTTCTCTCACAACCTGAAATCGCCTCCGTGCAACACCGCCGAGTCCCTTCCCAGCATTGCAGCGGACGGGTGGCGTACTATAACTAAATGATTATACGACCAGAGACAGCCTCGCCCGCTTGACGATTTTCCGAGCCTTGAATAGACGTCAACTGAAACTCCCCCCTTCAGTTGCGAGGGCATGCAAAACTCAAAGAAACGCACATTCTGTCCTGCCTTTTGTTTGCCTTATCTCCTCCACGCACGACCGTCTACATATGTATACCCAGGTTCCTTTGTATTGTTTGCGAGCGCACACCCACGTAAAACTCCTGCCGAAAATTGTTTGGAAAGTTGTGGGAACGTTCAACCTAGCTTCCTTCATCACCATAACCCCTACCATGTTCGATTTTTGAGCGCCAAGTACTCCAGCAACGGCAGCTCCCCCCTCCTCGCCACTTTCCTTCGTTCTCTCGACTCCCGCACCACATCTAAAACCCTCAACAATACCCACTCCGACCGTCCATCTTCCTCATCCACCAATCTCACCAACTCCAACCCACGAATCTTCCTGTCGCCGTCCACATCCACCGCCCTAAACACAAAATCCATCTCCTCCTTCTCTAACGTCGTCCTCCCCCTAGGATCTGCGGGCGGCATCTGCGGCATCGACATCTGCGCAAGCAGATTATCAAGCATATTATACACTGTCGAATGTCGAGTCCAACCTTGCATGAACCCGATGAGAAATTCGAATCCAGGTTGGTCGAGGTAGCAGTATGGGAAGGAGGATTTGTCAAATCGGATGTTGTGTTTTGGGTCGAGGTTGGCAAGGTCGGCGCATTCGATGCCGGTTCTGGTCGCTGAAGTGAAGGTTGAGAACCGATCGACGAGGCTGGGGTAGAGGCGTGGGAGGAGCATTCGTGTTTCTGAGCGTGGGATGATGAGGCTTGTGATGAAGAGTGTGATGTATCCGGTAAATACCAGAGTGCATAGCGGCACCAGGGGTAGGATTTCGCTCCAGTTTAGTTTGGGTTTCATCGCCCTCGCCGCAACGGCTTTTATGACTTCGTTTCAGACTTCGTTTGCGGAGTTTCAATTTGTGTAACACGACTTGTTCAACCAACTTTCAACCAGACACAGTGAGAAAAGCGAAGCAAATAAGACTGAAAGGGCACGAACGAAGTCTCTTGCGATCAGATAATCTCTTTGATTATAGACAGGATGTGTAAAAAGTTACTAAAAGAAAGAAGAGGTCTAGTTACTCGAGCTACTCGTTTACTTAGTTTACACCGGAAGCCACTACTTGTAAGATTGTCCACTCCGTGAGGGCCCACCACCTTGCCCACCACATACTGTCGAAAAAACAATAAAAATGAAGTACAATTACAGAGAGGCATTCACATACTCAATCTAAATTCCGCTCAAACCACCCTGTAGCTTCCAACCATCTCCTAACACCCCCGTCCTCATCTTCACTCCTCACCGCACCTCCTTTCCCACTCCCACTTTTACCGTCTCCCACACCCTCCACATCCTTCCCCTTGCCC
>JADGJF010000777.1:0-14985 GCA_027596845.1 Quaeritorhiza haematococci | reverse complement strand
TCCCAGCCCCCCACACCCGCCAAGAAACCCCAACAACAACAGAATGCGAACGGTAAAGAGAAGCAAACGTCAGACAAGAAGCGTCCGTTTTCGATGGTGCAGGCACTTCAAGCGGATGACGATGATAGCGAGGAAGAAGGGTTTGAGGTGAATGGTTCTGATGAGGAGGAGGAGGACTTTGACGAAGCTGAAATTGAGGGCGAGGGTGAGGAGGAAGAGGAGGAAGATGACGCTGAGGATGACGAGGAAGAAGAAAAAGAAGAAAAAGCGGCAAAAACTGCCAATGGCAAACCCGCCAAACAAGACGTTGTCCGAGAACTCGAAGGTATGTCTACACCTGTTGCGAGAGTAAACCGCTTCACTACTTTCGCGCAGTCCGAAACTGAATCTGACTTCAATCTCTTCGTATCCACAGGAAACTCGGGTTCCGACGAGAAAGCTCTGTCTGAGGAGGACATGCGCTTCACATCGTTGTCACTCTCTGAGAACACGGCCAAGGCTATCGCCGACATGGGGTTCACCAAGATGACCGAAATCCAGGCGAGGACCGTTCCACCCGCACTCACGGGCCGTGACATCCTTGGTGCTGCACGAACGGGTTCAGGAAAGACGCTTTCGTTCCTTATTCCTGCTGTGGAGTTCTTGCATAGACTCAAGTTCAAACCAAGAAATGGTACGTATCACTTCACGATATACACGTCTTGCTCCTATGCGTTTTCCTGACTGATGAGCCCGTCGCTAATGTCATTTGCCTTTGAACGTTTTAGGCACTGGTGTAATCATCATCTCACCCACCCGCGAGTTGGCTCTCCAAATTTTCGGTGTCGCAAAGGACCTCCTCAAGTACCACACACAAACCTTCGGCATTGTCATGGGTGGCGCCAACCGTAAAGCCGAAGCTGACAAGTTGACCAAGGGTGTGAACCTCCTCGTTTCCACCCCGGGAAGACTCCTCGACCACCTGCAAAACACCAGGGGTTTCGTGTTCAAGAACTTGAAGATGCTGGTCATCGACGAGGCCGACCGTATCCTACAACAAGGTTTCGAGGAAGAAATGCACCAGATTATCAAGATTTTGCCAAAAGGTGCGTACACATTCTCTTATTCTTAAATCCATCCTCGTGGAATTATAGTGTTGTTTGCAGTGATCCTTGAGAGACGGCGCAAGCCCGTCAAGTTTACCCACCCCTTGGGCTTGGACTCTGCTGCTTCATGATGTCGTGATTGAAGTTTGCCGGGTCCCTTTCATTGTGGGTTAGATAAAATCTCTGTTGTTTGAGGCGCTGTTTGGTCTTTTCCAGTGACTGCAGCGTTATAGGTATGCAGGGGATATTTTCTCGTATAAAGGGAGTTGTGTGAAGAGAATGCATGACCACGCTCTGCTCTTTCTTCGTGTGGATAGCTGCCTAAATAGACCAGAAATTCATAAAGGATTCACTTGAAAGTTCTGAACAGCATTCTAACCTTACCTTTCTTTCTTCTCCCCTACAATACCGCCCGTTGCTCAGAACGTCAAACCCTCCTCTTCTCCGCAACCCAAACCACAAAGGTCTCCGACCTCGCCCGCGTCTCCCTAAACACCGCCCCCCTTTACATCAACGTCCACTCCTCCGCCACTACATCCACAGTCGACACCCTTGAGCAAGGTTACATCGTCTGCCCCCCCGAGAACCGCTTCCTGCTCCTTTTCACCTTTTTAAAGAAGAACCTCAAGAAGAAGATCATTGTCTTCTTGAGCAATTGTAATAGCGTCAAGTTTTACTCCGAGCTGTTGTGCTATATTGATATTCCAGTCTTGGGCTTGCACGTAAGTCTTTGTTCGTGATATCCAGTGTTTTGCACAGGATGCCATCTGCTTGTTGCTCAATGCTGATCAATGGTTACATTCATTACGCACATATTGATAACAGGGTCGGCAAAAGCAGCAGAAGCGTACAAATACGTTCTTCGAGTTCGTAAATGCGGACCACGGTATTCTTGTATGCACGGATGTTGCCGCTCGAGGTCTTGATATCCCTGCCGTCGACTGGATCATTCAGTTCGACCCTCCAGATGACCCGAAAGAATACATCCACCGTGTCGGTCGGACAGCTCGTGCTGGTGGGCGTGGAAAAGCCCTGCTGTTCCTTCTACCCACCGAGCTCGGTTTCCTTCGGTACCTCAAGCACGCGAAAGTGCCTCTCAACGAGTATGAGTTCCCCGCGAGCAAGATCGCCAACGTACAGAGCCAGGTACTTGTCAGAATCCATTCCTGGTCATCTGTTGTTATCGAATTGTTCGCCTTATTATATGACTTTTGCTGATCCATTCTTTGCTCCCGGTCCTTTCACCCCTATCCAAACCTTAGCTCGAAAAACTCATCGAAAAGAACTACTACCTGAACAAATCCGCCAAAGACGGGTACAGATCCTACATCCAAGCGTACGCATCCCACTCCCTCAAACAAATCTTCAACGTCGAAGCACTGGATCTCGCCCGGGTCGGTAAATCTTACGGATTCAGCGTCCCGCCACGGGTAAACATCAACATTGGTGCCAGCGGGAAGAGTGCGTTGGCTAAGAAGGGGAGAGCAGGAACGGGGATGGGATATAAGAAGTCGGACCCGAAGGATCATTATGTGAAGTCGAGGGCTGCGGGTGGGAGGGGTGGAGATGGAAGACAGTGGTCACGGTAGACTCTGGTCTGGGATGGAATCTGGTGCTCCAAAAACCAAGGACTTTCCATGAATTATCTTTATTGATGCGGCGTTTTGTTGTTTTGATTAGACATTGCCGCCCATAATTTTATTTAGAGACATAGTCATTGAATACAATCTGCACACAAGACCCGAAAAGTGCGGAATGGTCCCAGGTTTATATGGAAGACTCAAAAAGAGTTGTAAGTAGATGCAAGACTCCCCTTTCGTTCACACTCAGGCACTAGCATCGCTGAAGGTTCTGGCTGTTGTGCAACTTTGTGTGCCAAAACATCATGGAAGACAGCGACATCATCGGAGATTTGGTGAAGCAAGCGGACGCCGCCGCCGCCGCCGCCGCAGCAGCAGCAGCAGCAGCCGCAGCGGCCGCCGGCTCCCAAGTAGTAGCAAACCAAACAAGCCCGGCACCCGCATCCTCATCATTAACTTCCACGCGTGGAATCACCACCGCGCCACCCATACCCATATCCACTATGATGTCTTCTGCAACAGCATCACACAATGCCAACGGCGATCGCGACTCTTCATCAGACTCAGACTCAGACTCGGGACTCCCGGACGCAAATCCCAGCAATGCCCGACCGACAACACTGGATAAGAACTTGAGGAGCGATCTGAGGAGGCTGGCGGAGGAGAGTAGAGGGAGTGTGCAACAGTTGGTTGCGGAGTCAGCTCAGAATGGTCCGTCGGGGGATAAGGCGAGGAGTATATTCGCGTCACAGTGGTAAGTTATGGATGAATTGGAAACGTTTGCAGAAAGGTGGAAGGAAAAGACATATCCGGGGTATCCCATAATATGGAGCGTCATCAATTGTTGAACCCACCCCCACCCCCTCCTTTGCCGGTATTTGGGCAGGTTGCTCGATAACTACGAAGCGCACGAAGAAACCTCCATACCTCGCTCAACCATTTACACGCAATACACCGCCTACTGTGTAGAATATGGCGTCGACCCCGTCAATCAAGCCTCCTTTGGCAAGCTTATTCGCAGTGTTATACCTGAGATCAAGACAAGGAGGTTAGGCACGCGAGGGGCCTCCAAATACCACTACGTTGGGATACGCAGACGGATCAAGCACCCACCTCCGCCTGAGGGGTTGCCTCCAGGTGTGCTACCGATGATACCAAACCCAGAGTTGTTGGCTAAACTTCCGGATGTTCCGGTGGTTAACGAGGAGGATCTGGCGGGATCGAATTTGGTTTTTAATGCGTGTCGAGGGCTTTTGGACGGGTATAAGGATCATTGTCAGTACATTCTGACGCTGGTTCAGTATGCCAGATTTGGGGAGGTAAGTTGATTGGAAATTGGACGTTGGCTGCTGCGAAGTAAGCTTCTTATTCTCTCGTCAGTAATAACCGCTCTACTCTTCCGTTTTCTCATTTTTGTCTCAGATTGAAAGCGCGATGAAACGATACTGGAGCAATCTATCCTTGGCTGAAAAGGAAACAGTTAACGCTGAACAGATCGTCGGTTTCGTTTGGCGATATGACTCGATATTATACGATGTGTGTGTTCCGTAAAAAGCCTCCCCGCACATATGTGAGTGTTGGGGCGATGTTTGATTTCATTCCCCCTTCTCCCTCCCTCTTCCAAAGCACGCTGGTCTTCATCCCTTCGAGAAAAAGCCGAATGCAGATGCTTACATTTTTTCTTCGATCCCTCCAACACATTCCATACGGTCAAACAGACGATAATGAATCTACTCATACCGAACGTGCTAGGAAACATGCCCATACATTTGATTCAAATTGTGCGGCAGTTTGCGAAAGACGTGGAGGTATGGGTCAAGAGTTCCATGGAAGGACAGTCGGAGCTGCTCATAAAAAGAAGATTGGATGGTAAGATGAACGTGTCAAATCGACCGCTGACCTATTTCCTTTTGAGTTTTGGCTGATTGAATAAGCAACGTTTCTCACTTTTTCACAGTCACGAAGGTCTTCATATACCAACTGAAAAGACACACTGCGCTGAATGGCATGGCCCAAGCGGCCAGCGCCGTATTGGAGAACGCCGAAGCTGTCACCAAAATGCAGCAGGATTGGAATCAAGTCGATTTTGAGGGCATACGCGAACAAGCCGCATGGGTCTGCGGCTGCAGGAAGGTAGACGTCCTCCGGGCAATGGAAATCGATTTCAGAGAGCTGCTTCAGGGCAAATGCAAGATTGAGAAGTTTACGCAGTGGCTGGACGAGTTGGTTACCAAGTATTTGGACGATGTGAGTGTTTTTCATATTCCGTATTTGAGTTTGTTCACGAGTTATGGGATGTACATTGACAATCTGAGTTTGATCTTTTTCACGTCCCATTTTCAATTCTAAAGAATATGACGAAGGAGACAGGAGGTGGAGGTGAATCGAGGGCCGCAGGCGGAACAGGAACAGGAGCTCACACCTCCCAATCGCAGAGGAAAGGAGCAAATCCAAAATCCAAAATGAAGGGAGAGAAATATGCCAAGCACGCACGTCGGTTTTTGCATCGGTGGACGTTCTATGGTGGACTGGCGATGAAGGAGTTGACGCTCAAAAGCTCCACCAGTTTTGGTAGGTTTGGAGTCTTCCGAAAATATGTCGGCTCCTTCCACGTTTTCTGCCCGTCAACTGCATAGGATCAATGTCGTGCCTTCATTACTGACTCGAGTTCGATCGCAATTTTCACACAATCTTCAGGTTCGTTCCACCTACTCCGAATGTTCTTGGATGAATACGTCTTTTACCTTGTCGAACAAAAAATGTGCGGGATCGCTGGTGCAATCGATTTCGCTCAGCAAGGATCGGGTTGAAGCAGCATAATTTCCACAAAAATCTGTTCAAGACCTGACTCAAACCAGTTTTGTAAGACTGTAAATAAGAAACTGAGTTTCATTGTTGTGATGATTGTAAAGGAACTTAGTAGTTGGTAATAGCCCCAAGTTTCGAGACTCCCCCACCAATATTTTCTACTACGACCCACGTTTGTTCCCCGTCTTCCACGTCGTTTTGGCTCCGGTGTTTTGGCGAGTGTTTGGGTCCTGGTTTGGGTCGGAGTTTGGGCGGAGTTTGGGAGTCGAGTGGGTGAGAAACCTCACAAATAGCAGCCAAATCCAGAGCCAAATCCAACAGGCGACGTAATTCTGCGTTGGTTTGCTTGAATTGGGCATTTGGTGTCGGAATGATTGCATCCGCAAGAGGAGCACGGTGCGGCCAGAAGTGGTGGGAACAGGAACAAAGGACTGAGAACACAAATGCAGCTTGCATCATGCAAGGTCTGGTTAAGGTTGGGTCAGACCATGCGGTATCCAAAACGGGCATCCAAGTCTGGAGGCAAATCTTGATGTACCCATGCGTGCGGGAGGGGGGGTTGTGTGGAGAGCGCTCTTGGAGCCGCTGGGCTTGCCGCCACAAGTGGGAAAGCAGTGGAAAAACCCGTGTGGAAAAAGGTTTCTGCAACAGTTGGCAAGCCCGACAAAGGGCGAAGTCGCCCAAACAAAGAGAACAAAGTGAGAGCAAGGCGGGATCAGTGGCAGGACAGAGGCGGGACTCTGGGCGGCCCAACAAGAACCATGACGGAACGAAAATGGAATCCGGAACATCACCGGACCACAACGCCTGCACCCCAAAACGCCCGATCCACTCGCGCGCGAAGAGGGGCAAAAGATTGTTTGTTGTTCTCTCTGGATCTGGACTTCAATTTGAAGTGAAAGTAGGTGGAACACTTGAGGCTGTCCGCGAAAACGCCTTGGATACCTTTGGGATGTAGGGAACGGAAACGAAGAACCTTCCCAGAAGCATGGCGCCTCCCACATCCAGCCCACAACCGTCACATCTTCCCCTTTACCGTACCGGTTTCCCACTCCCACCCCCACGATCGTCTCCAGCATATCACAAAACCTCCACTATTACAACCATAGTCAACCCTCAATCCTCAGCCCCTTCCATATACAGCACGGGCAAACGCTCCTTACTCCCGCTTCCTGCGGACCTAAAATCCCTCGTCCACACGCCGTATCCTTTCCCGCAACCATATTTTTATTCACCTTTCAGCCCTTCCCAAGCTCCCAAGATAATCGTGGGGTTGAGTGCTGGGTGGTGGACAGCTGCATCTGAGCAATTGCAAGCACAAGTTGCACCGCGTCGTTCGCCCGAATCTTACGAGCCTCAACATCGATACGTTTCCGATCTGGGTCCGGACAGGCACAGTTATCCTTTCTCTTCCGTCGAAGCAACTGGAGGTCCTTGCCGTGCGAACCAATTAGCCTTTGATCGGCCATTTCGATTTATGCACGCAAATGACGCACTGGAGACCCTTCCAAAGAAAAACGCACTAAAGAAACCAATGAAATCCCGGCAAGAGGCCGAAACATATGGACCGTCGCTGGTGCCCCTTACGCCACTTTCAGTAATGCGGTCCGACGCCGGTGCATCCCAGAAAACCAAGAGGAAGAAAGATGCGAATGTACGAGGAACTTCACACATATTCTCAACGAAACAGGGGAGCAAAGAATCAAGTAGGATGCAGCAGGGATCTGTGCGCTCTGGCCCGACTTTGGGCGTGAATTCTGGGCGACAACTGACGTCTAAGAAAATTGATGTGAACTGCAAAACCCTGCAACCGGCTGGTCTGAAAAACGGGAGCCAGTCCCAACAACGCCAACCCTCTTATGCAACGATTCTCCCGTTTTATCACCCGCAGAAGGCCACGGCTTTGAGTGGAGAACTCGCAAGAGAGAAGCTAGACAAAGAATTGGTAGGTGGCCATGTTTTTTTAACCAGCACATTTGTTGGGGCCTCGGTCACTCAGTACAATATTTTCTCCAAAAGCATCGACTTCGCTTGATCCATGAATCTCTCGCGACCGATCCCACATACTCCACCGACTCTTCCGATCATTTGCGGCCGCGTTTCGGAGAGCGAGACCTGCTGATCATTACCCTGGCATGTGGCCTACCCCGCCATATGAACTCGGTGCTCTTTTATGCTTGTCGTTGCCATGCATCAACAAGGGCAGTACGGAACAAGAAAGAGCATTCAAGCACGGCATTCGAGTCTAATACTTCACCTGACGACGATGATCGTGGTAGTTCAAAAAGCGGGGGAAGTTCTGTGGGTGCGGTTGTTGGATCGTATGTGACATTGGGAGATCATAACGCATCTGCATTGATTTCGTGGAAAGACTTCAAGCGAACGTGGAAGCGGCTCCGCAAAGTCCACGGCTGGGATAAGGACGCCCTGGCCTTCGGGATCTTACTTATGGTTAGCTGTCTGGGAAGGAAATGCGAACGGTCATATATTGTACCACGGGACTTCGACATTGTGGTCAAAGGTGAGTGAGATTCTGTGGCGGACCAGAGCACAGCAGGACGGACACTTGAGGTACCTTGTTTTGCCCCGGCACCCACACCCCCAAACATCACACATCACCTAATTTTTTTGTTCCGTGTTTTGTTCCGTTTTTTGTTCATCGATAACCTGTCTGCTCAACTACAAACAGATGTCATAACAAACCATCCGGGCTTCGCCTTCCTGCGGTCGTCGCCTGAATTCCACGACAAATACGGTAAAGACATTTCTCTCAACCTGCTCATTCCACGTCGATGAAACCCCCGTGTTGTGAATGGAACTTCATCCTTCCATGCTTTGATTCATCGATCAACATCGAGCAAATCCTCACAACATGATGCAATGCCCACATTTCGATTTTGTTTACACATCACGTTTTCTCAAAATGCAGTGGAAACGGTCGCCACCCGCATCTTCTACCGAGCGCGGATCACATCCTCCGCAAGTTGCCCACATATGGCGCTCAGAGACTTTCGTCGCATCGGGTTTTTGGACTTGTTGAAGGAGATTGAGACGGTGGATCCGTTCTTAGCACCGTCGGTGAGTTTTGAATTGTATGTGATGACATGCACGTGGAACTACCTGCTAAGAACCCAGAAGGGAGGACTGCCATCGGACTTTGAACATACAACTGATTGCAGTGTCGCTTCTCAAATTCATTTCGTGTAGATCCCAGGACCTTTCTCGTATAAAGATTTTTATGTCATCTTTCGGAGATTCGCAGAACTTGACGTGGATGGGGACGAGGTATGGACAGGATCAATAAGTGCTTTACGATAAGCGTCACTCACATCGTCGAAGTTGTCTTGTTCTCTCTACAAGCTTAATTTTGGGAGGCGACTCATGACACTTCTTATTGCATGCGATCTCAGCGTTTGACCGTCCGCGACTTGGAACGCTATGGCCAGGCTAGCTTGAATCGTGCTCTCACGGCAAGGGTCGTGGAAGTGTACGGGATCAGACACGCAACTGCTGTTCCCGTGGCCAACACACTTCAAGCACTCCGGTCGAACTCCCTCCGAAACCGTGATTATTGGCTGATGAAGGACACACTGAACGATGCCCGCCGCGTGAGATGGGTTGACGGGAATTGTTCGCCAGCGCCTCGATGGGATGGTACAGAATACGAAGGTTTTCGACATGGCAGTAGAGTGGACGGCCTGTCTGCCAATCGTGGCGAACCAACCATTGGGTATAGGGAGTTTCTGCGTAAGTAACCACGTATACCCGCCTTCTGTGCGAGCACTTTTCGCACATGTATGCCTTGTTTGGCTTTTGTGTCTTACAGCGGATACGTCTGTCGATGAGCCTAACGCGTATCTTTCTCTATTTTCCCTCTTGTTTCCTCAATGGTCATAAAAAGCGCTTATTTTGTCCATCGAGGATAAAGTTTCTTCCCCCGCTTTGTCATACTTGTTCCAGCTCCTCGACACAGACTGCGATGGTGTGCTCTCCCCGTTCGAACTGGAGCGCTTCTATTGGGGTTCGTCTAGCATCGATGCCTTGACACATGCAGGTCTGCATGGCAAGGACCCGAGGTGTTATGTGCAAGAGGAGCGGATCCCTTACCCTATGCACGCAACGGGATTAGCAGCTGCTTCTCCTGCAGCGAGATTCAGATGGCCCGACCTGTACTCGCTCATGTAAGGCATATTTGAATCTGTGTTATTCACTCTCATATTGAGCCTACTTCTAACCATTGATCGCTTTTTACTCTGTTCTTCAATCATATTTACCCCCAACCGCCTCTGTTGTTCGCCCTCGTTGATGTTTCCCTTCACTTCAAATTAAGTCTCGACCTCGTCAAACCTGCCCACCCACCTTGCATATCCCTTATGGACCTGAAGCGGGACCGCTTCGCCGCTCGCGCATTTATGGATCTCCTCTTGGATGTCCGAAACAGCTTTGGAAGCTCTCCGCGGACAATGTGGACACCTCCCAGCGATGAGAACCACCACGCGCAGGCGCTCGGGCATCTAATACCATTTCAGCAACGAGAAGGAAATCCAGATCTCAGAAGTGGGGCAGTCGGTGCTAATCCGAACGGTCCGACTTCTCTTGTGAGTGACGATTTATGTCCCCGCGCGATGAGTATGAAAAGTGTGGGGGGGATCGGATCCACAAGGCAAAAGCTGTCAGATTCGGAGCAGCGACCTACGAAGGGCGGCGAGGATGTCGGACACTATGGCGTCGCCTACGTCAAGTTGGAGTAAGTCTTCCAAAATACTCATTATCTTCGCCCTTTGCTGTATGGGAAGAATGGGGAGAACCGGAAAGCGCAATGTCGTTTCTTCAAACTACTGTGATATGGTTGGCATACTTTTTGGGATTGACTCCTCTTTCAACCTTTACACAGCGAGTGGGACAGATTCGCTGAACGTGCATATTGGGAGTTGACTTATCAGGAGAGAACATACAACCAACCGTTTTTGCCGCTGCGATCAAGCGATGCCGGTCTTCCTGTTGCCTCACATGCCGCCCCATCCACCCTCGCAACCACATCTTCGCTTTCAGCAAACAACCTCAAAATCTTTTCTGCATCGCCGAAATCAGCTTCAGTGTCTGACCTAACAGACAGGTCTGTTTCAGAGAGCAAGAAACCAGTATCGACCGACGCGAGCAGAAAACGCCCCCTCGGTTCCCCTGACATGGGCAGTTCATCGACCTCATCAACACCCCCCACATCTTCTGGATCGTCATCCTCGAGCTCATCTGCTCCCTTGTCACGATCATCAACACCCCCTCGCCAAACTCGCGGCAAAAAAAAGAGTTTCTTTCTGAGGAAATTCTCAAGCGCAGAGAGCATTACTGCTGGTTTCAGAAGATCCGGGAAAGCGTCACCTACATCCTCTCGTACCTTGATTTCCCGTCCGCGGTCGTCTTCACTGAACCTCCCAAGAGCCGATTCTGGATCATCCTCCAAATCCTCATCTTCGTCATCAGGATCGTCTTCGTCTTCATCCAATAGCTCTTCGTCTTCGAATGCACCTTCACCCCATACGGTCCCCTATGCGACCATGAACAAATATGGGAGCCCACCCCTTTTGATGTCGCCTTCCAGTGCTGGTAGCGCCGCCCGGCATCAATGCCAGGACCATCAGCATGGACACCTTCACCATCAAGAACAGCAGCAGCATCGCGGACAATCTCCAAAGCGTCAATCTGAAGACGGTTCTCGTGCCAAACAGAACCTTGCGCATATATCAGACCATCGTGCACATAATAAAGCACAGTCTCTGGATATGAAGCGACCCGACGAGGGTTTCCACGGGGTACAACCGCATCAGCAGAAGAATCCAGAAAGCGCGGGTGCTTCGTCGCCATGGAAAAATGTTTTGAAGCATCTGAGAAAGGTGCGGGCTGCGTTGTCGTAATCTGTGGGATTTCGCGCGTTTTGGTTCTCTTTTGTTTGCTTTTTTTGGGCTTCTTTGGAATGTATTGATTGTATTCTTATTATTGCATACTCAGACATATGAATCGCCGCATTATTTACCTTTTCTGTATTTAAAGTTGCAGCATACCCCCTTCTTGTACATACAGTCCATTTGTAGCTCTATTTTCTGATTCTGTTTCTAACTTATTACCAACTGTAAAACATTCTGATACTGCTTTCTCAAAAGTGTCGACCTGAATACCTAATCTCGTTCGCCAGATCACGTCGCTGCTGCCAGCAAGATTTCAGCCACATCTGTTTTGGTCCAGCGTCACCTGGGCGTCACTACTATAGCTCACCAGATTTAGACGATGAAAGTCGGTTATCAATCGAAGGGGGGTAAAGTTGATGTGCAGTTCAGTAGGATGTGGGGAGTGAAGTGGGGTTGCAGCCGAAAATCATCTGCCACAAAACAATTTTATGAACAACTCGCCAACCAGTTGCGAACCTACATAAGGCATAATCATCTGAACTTCACAGTTCAACAACTCCCACGAAAAAAGGACGCTTATTTTCTAAATACAGTTTTCAGAAAAATCCCGACAATTCGAAGGGACACGATATTCAGGCAAGGAAACTGAGTGCCTGGACTCCCCGTTTGTACAGAAACCTTTTTAGATACACTTTCGGGTCCTATGTTCGTACACGTATATTGGAGGTTTTTATACTCGCGATAATACTCATTTCTTCGAATCCGTAACTTTCCTCAATAAAGCCAAACTTTGTAAGACCTGGGAATATCACAATCGAGAAGACGAGGGCAATGGGGTTCGGGAGGTTCGATCAATATGCGATAGCGAGGAGAAGCAATTTATTCGATATGACATCACACGCCTTGTTCAAAAGCAATCGAGGAGGGCAGGCATAGGTTCCGATGCATTGCAAGAGGAAGTGAGACTTGGAGGCGAACTTACCTTCTCCATATCAGTCCCGTCATACAAATCCACCGCAGTGAATGATACATTTTGCGGAACACCCATCGAGTCGGCCGACTTGATGTAATTGTTCAGGTTTTCCTGAAAAATTGCGTAATTTAATAAGTGGACGTACTCAGGGTCATGCATCCATCTGGGGTACGCCTTGGTTCTTATCTCACCATGTGCATGAAGGAGAACTTGCCAGTGTTGACTTTGATGGGAGAATCTGGGCGTACCGCGTTGATGAGCCTACGACATACGTACAAAGTTAGCTTCGAATCAGTCAAACCCTTTCCAAAGTTTGTGTAAATGTATCAGACAATATGCATCTGCTCCTACCGGCAAAGTACTTGTCCATTCTTCAAAACACTCTGCAAGGGCACCCCGGAATCTTTCCCCACTGACTCTTCACCAGTCTTGTCCTTAATCCATTCACGGATCTCATCCTCATTCACTTCCAGACCCTCCAAGAGACCTTCGGCGGACGATGTTCGGGTTGGCGGCCCCCTTGGCTTGAGTTGCACGGACATAGGATTGATGAGCCCTGCGAAAGGATTTACGCCTCCAATATTAGCAATCTTTCGCCGGAACTCAGCTTGCGGATCCGGCGGCGAGGAGGCAAGTGCACTGTTTGGAGTGGCGGTGCTCTCTTCTTCGGTGGGTTCGGCAGTTTGTTGCGGCTGGACATATGGAAGGATCGAAATGAAAAATCAATAATCGAAAGGGATTGTTAGAGGTTGAGGAAGCAGCGAGAAAAGTTGAGGTCACATTCATACGTACAGATTCCGTGGGGGTGGTTGTGTTTTCGGCACTTGTGTCGACGTCAAGGGTTCCTGCAACGCTATCCCGCAAATTTCCATCCTCAGTGGAAATGCTCTAAACATATCATCACATGGGGATTGATGATCATAAATACATGTATTCTTTTTATGATAAGACTCCATAATACGGCGTCTACTCACCCTCTCGGAATCCGCCCGACTCGCCCGACTGGATCGTGCACGTGGACCACTGGCACGTGCTTTCGTAGCCTACCCAAACAGAAGGTGAATGAGTCTCTGGATTCCATAGGACGATTGATCTAAAATAAGAATTCGACGCAAAACAAGGCATTGAGCAATACATACATGCTGCAGCTTTCTCCCCGTACTCGGTAGCTCAACGGGCACCGCCAACTTCTTCTCAAGTTCTGCCACTTTCTTCTCAAGCTCCTCGTTTCGAGCTTGTAGGGAGCTGACTTCCTCGCGTAGATTTTCAATCTCTTCCGACGATGTTGATGCACCTTCGTGGGTTGTTGTCGTTGGGGAAGTGGCTATCGTTTGGGTCGTGACTTCGCTTGCTGGCTCCGTCGCTGTCTCTGCGGTCTTAGTATCCATATTTGAAGTTGTCGTCCCGGCAGATGCAGTGTCTGCCTTTGCCGATGCAGCCGTCAACAGCTGGTCTTTTAATCGTGCAATTTCCTCGTCTGTAAACAGATGCACAATCAAGGGTCTTATTTCGCCGTGATATCATGCTATTGCTACCGCTAAGCAAACAGGAAACAGTCCATACCTTTTTCACCGATGGAAGCCTCAAGTTTGGCGATTTCGGCCTCTTCATCCCACAGATTATGCATTGAAGTAACGTTCAGGTGAGCGAAGAATAACTTCACATTGGTAATTCACCATTGCCAGGGAAAGTCACCTTGTTCCTCTATGGCTTTCATCGCTTGGCGCATCCCGGCCTTCATCTGCTCGATAACTACTTCCGGATCCTGAATGACCTCCTCATAATCTTCCTCTTGGGAGACGGCATTGCTGACGCTTTCGTTATGATGACCATGATGGCAAAGGCAAACCATGAAGTCGTCGATAAGAATGATTTCATCATGGAGGCGCTTCCATTCATTCAGTAACCCACACCAAAAGCATCCCGCGTACACCTCGCACTCTCACTAAAGCCCCTACCCCGGCCCCACTCCTTGAACCAGTCTCATACATCAGTTCTCAGAGACAAGTCCTATTCTACGAGCAATAAGAAATCGGCTTCAAAATCGCACCACTTCCCCCCCTTCTCCCCGCTCCCCCGCTCCTCTCTCCTTCCTTCCCTCAAGGGTCAGGTTCTCTTCCTACAAACCTGTTCGTCGCCATGTTTGCAGGTCCAAGACACTTGACGGGTTGGGTACACGAGATTACCAGGGCAACTGCAAGGTTTAGTGGAAGGCCTGTAAAGGCAGTTGTTCAACCTCAGACAGACTCCTCTGAACTTTTAGACCTGCTCTGACTTTGAGACGGACTGCTTCGATAAGTAACCTTTAGCGTGGTGCTCCGCCACTGTCATGGACTCATTCCAGCCTTTTACATGACCCATTCCCTTCTGAGATCCGCCTTCACCTCATTTCGCGCCACTCCTCGTGTTCGCTTGAACTCCTGAACTCCGCCTTATCCTGTACCCATCTTGCCGTCGGTTACGTTTTCTATCAAGCGTTTAACGCTACCTGCTGCGTTATTTCTGAGTTTATTGGCTTCATAGAGGAAAGATATATGTGATCCTGCTTTGATGATGTCTACAAATTCTCTGGTCTGGAGTTGGCGTATCACACGTTCCCTTTCTTGAAACCCCTCCACCACTTGCCCGTTTCATAC
>JADGJF010000776.1:0-14996 GCA_027596845.1 Quaeritorhiza haematococci | reverse complement strand
CCCATTCCGATTTATGGTCTGAAAATTGGGAGAAGTCTGTGTTAGGTTTAGAGGTGAATGCGCGGATGCGGGAGCTTTGTGGCTCTTGAAGGACTGGGTGGCGTCGGCGTCACCGGGTCGCTATTTCATCACCACTGGACCTCTAGACATGCCGCACAGTGCCCACCGATAGGAATGCAGTTTTCAGAACATTCCTGTCGTGATCTTTTATGACGTCACACAGACCATCACCAAACTCCCAACCGCGGCAACGCAGGTGACGAAAGGCAGGGTGTGGGATTGACCCCAGGATAGACCCCATGTTGTGTGAGAACGACCGACATGTGCGGTTGGGTCAAGAATCGAATGGGGCTGTGATTTTCCCGTGTTGGGAAGGAATGGCGGGCAAAGTCGAGTCACTTTACCGTGAGGTTGTGAAATGCATCGCAGGTGGGGGTGGAAATGAATGTCTTGGTTGGATACTGCAGGGACTTGCCGCCAAAGAATCTTGAAGGTGGGAAAGCAGGGACGGACAGGGACATTTTCTTTGTGATAGACGTTTCTTGAACCCGGGAGAAACACATTCACTTTGAGGTCATGAAGCGAATGCATCCCTTAGTACGCCGCAGTCCAACGGAGAAACCATAGCCAGAGCCAGCCTACGAGGCAGAGTCTGCAACCCCCACAGTCCAGACCCAGTCACCCTGGAGCAGGCCTCGCGCAGGCAGCGGCGAATATGTAAAATGGGGGATGCGGGATCAGATGCAGACTCCTGATCAATCAATGATCACGTTCCAGATTCTCGTCACGGTTTTTGTTACCCTGTTTGTTACCTCATGAAATTTCAAACTCAACTCGAGTACACATAAACCCACGTGGACGCGTCTCTGAAGACTTGAACGTCCCACTTCCATAAGAACAAAAACACCCTCCCCACCACAGTGCTCCGTCTCTCCACGGCATTCTGCGAGCAATTCTCTTTCCCCGCAACAATCCAGAACAAAAAACGATGGCTTTCTACGGCGCTCACGCCGCCGCGGTCTCCTTCGACCCCCGACATGCGTCCCCTCCAAACAATCACTATCTGAGCCCTGAACACGCTTATGCACGCGAAACATCCCCTTCACCACCCTTCCTCCGAACTCCTTCTCCGCCTACAATACAAAACCACTACCAACCGCAGAATCTCTTCCCCGCACCAGGATATGTTGCCAGTCCGCGAGGAAGATCACCATCCCCCGTTGCAGGAGGACTCGCGACCAGCATTTTGGACCCAAAACCCAATATCGACTTTCACCCAACCCCGACGACACCGGGGAAATGCCATAAGCTTAAAATAAATCTCTTGCTGGATTCTACGATCTTCGTTGCTGGTGGTAAACTCCATGGGCGGTTGGAAGTCATTTCGCTTTCCAAGAGAAACTTGCGGTTGGGGGAGATTGCGGTTGAGTTGACTGCTTTTGAAGGTGCGAAGTTATGAAATTATGCGATATTCTCTGGAGAGCCGTCATCCCGCTGTGTTGACAAAACCTAATGCTAAACCTTCTTTTCGCAAATTCACGTACCATCGTGATCATGCGTGATCATCACGGAATAAAACAGAAATATCCGATCGGGATTTCGCGACCAGCCAGTCCTTCCTGTCTGCCCGCATCGTTTTTCAAGGAGAACGCGTTCCACCCTCCAACGCCGTTCGAGGTCCTTCTCATAATGGATTCTGGCAGGCGAATAAGGGCAAGACGACCTTCCCTTTTGCGTTCCCTTTACCAGCCGACGTTCCAAGTTCGCACGTGTTCCAGTCAATTGCTAGTCTGCGATATGTGGTGACTGGGTAAGTTCAAATCCAGCATTCCTGCCCCGGAGGCTCAGATCGATTTTGTGTTAGCGGAAGGGCAGTATCTAATCGAAGGGTACGTCTTTGCTCTTTCAGTGTGGTGCAATTTCAATATAACGACAGATCGGACACACTTTTCAAGTCGAAAGAAGCGTTTGTCGTAGAACTTTTGAGCGCCTTGCCTTATGCGTTCCCCGTTGAGCCGTTATTGGCCATCACCCAGGGGAAGACGTTTATGGGTGGCAACAGGGATGTGTTCCTCTCTGCCGCGCTTTCCAAACCTATCTTCTGTTCGGGAAATGATTTGTATGTGGAGGTGCGAGTGCGGAATGAATCTCGAAGACGGGTATGTTGTCATGATGATGAGTTTCGAGTTCACTTGCTATCTTTTTGTCACGTCACAATTACGCAAACGACTCACTGTTGATTCGATCTTGAATTTACGATCCATCAATTATTTTAGGTGCAAGGTGTTCGGCTGGCACTTATACGAAAATTGCTCATGTTGCAACCTGAAGGAAGTCCTGCCAGCAGCGCCACCGATAACCTGAAGATTTTCACCGAAACTGTCTCCGAGAAGTCCTACCGCGAGAAGGCCTTTGTCTACGATCCCGGCGAAGACCGCTCCAATATGATTAGCGTTCAGATTCCGGTAAGGCGACGCATAATTGGGAAAGGAGGGAGGAATCATTCTACCAGTTGAACTACTTTTGGCGTTTTTCTGAAGGCTGATTCTTTGGTGTTTCCGGATTCGCAGTCGTATGTACGGACAATCAGGAATACAGCTCTGGCCGAGGTCGTCTGCTTTGTCGCTGTGAGCTTGAATATGGGCTTTTTTGCGTAAGTAAATTTGAAGCTATTTCAGCGCGCGCGCGCATCTCCATATTTTGGTGGATTTATATCTGGATCACAAAACACGAGTTGGTTCTAACATACACCTTTCCCCCATTTATTTTTTCAGTAAGGAATTGACGGTTGAGCTCCCAGTTGTCATTTGCCACCCCGCCTCAGAAAAGCCGCCCCCAAGTTCCAATATCACATCCAACGTATTCCCCAACCAAGTTCCCCAAGTGTACGACCCCGAACAAGAAGAAGCGCTCACCTCGAAAGTCGAGGGAAGGGGATACAAAAAAGCACCGCACAGACCGATACCTCCTCTGCCATCCCCACCACTACCCCCGCCTCGGCGTGCCCGATCACATTCACCGCAACCACGACCAGTTAATGCGAAACCACAGCCAAATCGTACGAAACAGGGCAATCGTGTTCTGCCGTGGTCTGATGATGAAGATGAGGTGGAAGATTATCGTCAGATGGCGTCGCCTTCGCGGTCGCCTGCTGAACCTGAACCTGTTGCGGAGATTCCGCAGATGTTTACTGGTACGTGATTTTTGTGGTAACCCACGATTATGAGTCGTCGCTTTTGTTTGTGCACGCTGATGAACATATCTAACCTGGACGCCGCGATGTTGAATTTGTCATTCTTAAAACAGCAACGGCCGGGCGATCTGATCCTGTTGCATATGTACCCGCCACGGAGCGGAACAAAAGTTTGGCTCGTTCGTCGAAGATATTTTTGGATGAAGCATACAGCGTCTACTCCTTCAAGGTTTGTGATATTCACTCTAATGCTCGCAAGCTCTGTGATAGAAAAAAACACATGAATGCTCAGTCCAATCGCACATTACCGACAGCAGGCAACCGAAAAGAAAGACCGCATCCTCGCCATGGACCTCTTCGCCATCCTCAACGAATTCAACGAAAACAAACCAGAACCAGAGTCAAAAGGAGCTATTGGAGGGTTGGTCGGTAGATCTACGGACAATCACGACGACCGGAGGGGTGGTGGGGGTGGATCTGACCATCGTCAACCTCGTCAACCCAAACCTGTGGAAAAGGACGAAGCACCCCCTAGACCTCCTTCAAAGCACTACAATCACCACCACACCTCCTCAAAATCTGCAGCTGTGCACCCAACGCCTTCGAGTAATCCTCCCCGGGCCCCGTCGAATTCGAATTCGAAAAATGTTCCGCTGGTGCTTCCGCAGCATAGGCCTACCTCCCCTCCCATACAACCGCGACCGAAAAACTATAGGCTTGTTACTAAGAATAACTGAAAGAAAGGAGTGAATGATTAGTATTATTTATTGATTTTGAAATCACGGTGTTTTTGCCGATATTTAGTATATTTGTAGCATTATTGATTTGTACAAAGATACTTGCGATGGTGCGATGGTGAGGAAGAGGGTGGGAAATGATTTGCTTTGCTGTGAATGTAGTTCCTCGGTCTTTTCCCCAACGAGTGTAAAGAATGAAAGAGCGTAGCAAAAACCATTGCGGATTGAAAACAGGAAATCCAACTTTCACTACCCCAAGATCATCGATTCCATACGTCATATCTCGCGGCCAAATGTTAACCTTGTGCTTCAACCATCAAAATCGTTTCAACACAACGACCCCAAGACTTGTTGCAGTTAGGGACTGAAGTGAAAGGCGGGGAAATTCCATAAAACGTGATAGATCAAGCTTGCGGGACAGTTCAAGTCCGACAAAGACCCCCAGTGCCCATAGCCTCTCAAAACGATGTTGCCATCTGGAAGAGATCGAATCCCGAAAACATTCGTCCCGCATCTTCCACACGAAAAAAAACCCATCTGAGTGATCTGATAACGCCTTTACCTTACAAGTCGAGCTGGTTCACAAACAAGAGTTTGGTGTTGATGACCTTGAAAAGCGGTATTGCCCTCTTGCTGGACACCCTGCACTTTGTTTCGAACATCAAATATCTTTGTGGTCTCGAGACCAAACCGCTCTAGTCGAGACTCTCCGTGGAGGAGGTGACAGTTGAAGCAACGTTCGAGTTGAAATTTATTATCAACAGAGAACAGGGCGAGGACGAGGAGTTGAGGACACGGCTCGGAGGTCCAACGAGCGCCCGGCCCGAGACCAGGTTTTGCTCAGGTCTGGTTCATCTGGGTTTGAAATTCTCCCGCTCTTTTTCCCTGCCGTTTCCCACGTGCGCCTCGTTAGATGCAGGATCTGCGTGCCAGAAGTGGAGCCGTCTCGCATTTTCCGGTGAAGGGATTCAAAGGCGACTTCGTCTGCCATTCATGATGCATTTACAGGGCGCCTTCAAGTGGCGAGAAACTGGAGAGGACTCAGTGGCGACTCACCGAAGCGTGGAAAGGTCCTGGAAAGGTCCGTGCGTCTTGGTTTTTTTGAAGATTGAACATGCGTTCTTCGCGGCAGCATGGGTTCTTTCCGAACTGTGTGCAAGTTGTGACACCATAAACTCGCACCTGAACTCGCACAACCAATGTTCAAACTCCGACGCCACGGTGTGGCGCTGGCGATCGCACAAAAGATATCCAACCAAAACCTTCTGTCGGACTTATAAGCATCCACCAAACCCCCCTACCTGACCTCCTTCGCAACCTCCGATCATTTAATTTATCCCTCAAAAATCCACTTCACCCGCATCATCGAGGACCCAAAAATACCTGCATCTTCACTTAGACAAAACCTAGAACCCAAAGACACACAATAGAGGACTCCACTCCAACCCAACAATCAATTCCTAGCTCTCTTCTATAGCGTCAAACAGAACAACACAATGGGTCTCATTTCCTTCCTCGCTTGGGCATCGCTTATCACCGCTGTGACCGCCATCCCTCCACCCAACGCTTCCCCGATCGCGACCCCAACTTCGACAGTTTCAGCAACTCCGACGCCGTCTCCGACGGGCACTGTCGTCGAGCTCCCTGATGTTCACTTCACGTACATCACATACGGTGGAAGCGGCTGCCCCCAAGGATCGGTGTCTATCAACTATAATCAGGATTCAACTGCGTAAGTCGGAGTTTCTCATCACCACCTTTCCGCATTGTGGTCGCGATCGTGCACATTTGACTTCAGTTTGGCTTCTAGCGATGCCATTTAGTTGCTATAAGACAATCTTCCTAACTTTCACCGCTCTCTAAACGTCTTTTCTTTCGGCATGAACCTATTCCTTCACCATCATGCAACTGATCTACCATCTGCGATCGCACCGACCGACCTTCCTCCTCCTCCACCCTTCTTCTCCACCAGTTTCACTCTCTTGTTCGACTCGTTCATAGCTCAGGCTGGACCCGGCATCGCCGCAGCTCTCCGTCGCCGCAACTGCCAGCTCAACCTTCAACTCTACGTCCCCGAAGGCTTCCAATACAGTATCGCCACCATAGACTACCGCGGTTACGTTCAACTCGACCCCAAAGTCAAATCCTTCCTCTCCACTACCTACTACTTCCAAGGCGACTTCTCCTCCGACACCTTCTCGTACCAGTTTAAGGGGCCTGAGGAACTCGACTACCATATTCGTGAGGAAGCTCATATGGCGACGCTCGAATGGTCTCCTTGCGGTGGAAACGCCAACCTCAACATCAACACTCAGGTCCGTGTCGACAACAGCAAGGCCAAGAACAGCACAGGGATTATGACTACCGACTCGATTGATGGGAAAGTCGAGCAGATCTTCCGCTTGAAGTTCCAAGAGTGTGTGATCCCGGACGGACCTATCGGCATCCCCGAAGAGAAACGCCGTCTTTAAGCTGCCCTTATTGTTGAAGTTGACCGTATATAGTAAGCCGAAGTAATTTCCCGAAACTGTCATTTGCAGTATATATGTGTCTGCATTTTAGAAACCCTGTTTTCGTTCATATTCATACATGTTGTTTTAGTTCTTTGTTCTTCTTGGCGTCTGATTGCTGTATTTGAAAGAACAGAGCGTCTTGTTGATGATGTGTTATTTTTCATAATATCGTGTTATTTAATAAAACCTGTCAGTGTTTTCCTTCAACATGAAGCATATCCAATAATGCCGTCCCCTTCAGATTATAATTACTCACAAGCGAGAGTGGAGGACTTCTCTTACGCGTTTTTCCAGTTCAATGCAAATCCAGAACGCACGCCATGCAGCAAGAACGTATACGGCATCAGTTGCCCGTCGTATGTTTTGGGTTTGCAGCATGTGTGTGCGCTTGATAACAGCGAAGCAAACAGACGACAGCGAGGAAGACAAATGCATTTTTCTATTCGCTTGACACACTTGCACAAGAAGATCAAACCTCACTCACAGTCAATACATTTCGAGAACCTGCTTGCAAGGTCATGATGATTATCACACAGCTACAGTAACCCGAACCATAGAAAGAAAATAAATGCTGTCCAGATGCAGAATACGATTTCATAATACGCAAACGAATATTGGTCGAACACACAGAATCTCCATGGCCACTAGACGGGGAGGCGCGTGCGGGTAAAGCTTCTGAACTTGATGTTGGGGGAATTCATCGCAGTTATTCGAATTCCCCATCGAGATAATCATGCAGATTCTCGAGGAACTGGTTGGCTGCCGCACGGGTCAAACACGAGAAAAGAACCCCCTTTGAAGAAAATTGGATTTTCAGGTACGATGACGGAAAAGGATGGAAAGGGAATAATGGGATTAGTGTGAGATGCATAAACGGCAAGGTAAGCTGCAAGACTAAAGATCTTCTCCAAGTTGATCGAAACTACACGTACCTGATGTTTTTCCGAGATAACCACCTTGACATTCGCATCAACCCCCAACCGCCGACGTTTGGGTGCCCCCGTCGTGTTTTTTACAAGCTGACCCTTTGCATCCATCCGTTTCACAACACCACCATATACTTCCTCCACCCACCCAACCAACTTACTCAATATTCCATCATCCACCCGCATCCGTTCCGCGACCTCAGGGGAAAAGTAAAAGCACCCAGCGATGTTGCCATAACCAGTAGACTGATCAACATGAACTGTGTTTTCGTCCGAGGATGCAACGTCTGCGTCTTTGAAAAACAACATCGCCGTTCCAAGGCTGCTGATCGGCATCTCTTCCTTTTCGTCTGAAAGCTTGTAGCCGACAGATCCCGATGGCTCATGTTGTAATTGTCTTTTCGCGGTCGAAGTCGGCGATGAAGATCGCAATTCACCCATCATTGTTCCCTTTGATCGACTGGGCGTGGTGATGGATCCGGTGGGCGAGGCACGAGAGCTGTTCTCCGACTTCTCGGGCGATGTGTAAAATGAGGACAAGGCATCTTCGTAAACAGACGAGCAGCTCGACGAACATCTTGATCTCGGTAAGAATGGTCCGATGGGGGACTGTATCTGCATCGGGGCGGTTGATCTGATGTCGGGTGTGCTTGTTCGGCCACGGTCCTCAACAGGGGACAAGACGCCATCTTCACCTTCATGATCGTCGAAAGTATCCTCTCCATTCTCCTCCTTCTTCGGGGCCGAAACAACGGCTTTGATTGCTTGGCCGTCCCCGTCAACTTGTGCTCTCTGCTCAGACATGATCGAGCTCGAGGCCATGAACAATGCAGACGCCGCTTCTGTTGGTCCATCAACCGCCGGTCGGGATGTTGTCAAAGATTGGCCGTCCGAGGTGTCAGTGATGGCCAAACTTGGGATCTCAATCGGCGCGGACGAATCTTCCGTATCTGCGACGATTGGATACGAGGCCATCTCAAGACTGAGAGGCACATTAGTTGAAACCTTGGGTTCCTCAGAAACGATTTCAGCATTTGGCGCATCAGCCCGTGTCGCGGGAGACGCCTCAGATGGCATATCTTCTGCAGGTCCGGCTGATGTCAACCCATTCGCGTCTGCTTTTTTCTCTTTTTCAACCACCATCATACCCGACACTGATGCATCGACCACTTCCTCTCTGACTGCATCAACTACAGTTCCAGAACTGAAAAATATTCGTGATGCGTCCGCAGCAGTCCGGGCCGTGCCCAACACCGCCAGCATTCCACTTTCCGTCAGGCGCAGTGCCGTCGGTGAAACCGTGTCTGCAACAAGGTTGGGGCGCTCGTCTCCAGCCATGATCTCCTTTTTTGCAGCAGATGAATCGACAACATCCACGGCGACCGATTTCTTTGCAATCTCATCCGGCGAAACGTTTGACTGTCGCGGATCAGCTGGAGTCAGGACCGTGGTGACGGCTGGCGCAGATTCATCAACAGTCTCTCTTGCTGCAACTAGTGGATTCGCGTCGATTCCCGAGTTGAGAGACACAGATAATGATGACTCCACCACCTCTGCCATCTCGATCTTTGGGCTCGAAGGCAAATCCACCGCGGCGTTCGACACCTTCGAGTCACCCCCAATCTGCGCGTCAAAAACCATGGTTTCGGATTCGAGGGGGGTTTCTATCGAGATCTGTTTCACCTCTGTCTCAGAGAACAAATCCAGAGAGGTCTCCTGTCTGGTCTCCAAATCCGTCACAACGCGCTGTTCAGGCGAGCCAACCACATCTGCATCGACCGTGGCTGCAGTCTCCACTCTTCCGAGATCCAACAGCAAGTGCTGTTCGGTATCCGTCTGCGTCACGACAAATTCATATTCGATTTCCCCTCTCGAGACTATTTGCAATTGTTCTGTCTTTTGTGGACCGAGAGGCAAACCCAACAAAGTTTTTGGCACCCCCACATCGATATCATGATCATGAGGTGGTTTGTTCGCATCGGCTTCTTCCACAATCGGGGCCTCTGAAGTGCCGCGATTTTCAGACGAGACAGACACCCTGCCTGGCAACCCCAAATCGATTTCCGTTTGCAGTGCACCCTCCGCATCCATGTGCTCTGTCTCAGCGGAAGCTGCCGAGGCTTTGGTCGCCTCGATCGTCATCTGTGGTTCTGATGGAGAAGCAGTCACCACCTCAGCGGAGGAATCCGGTTGCGAAACCTTATCCACGACTTGTTGTGCTCCTGTTTCGCTGGGAAACTCCTTTCGGGGTACTTGTGAACTACCAACGTTGACCTCGAGCTCCGCGGCCACTGGAATCGCAGTGACGGCCAATCCAACACCGAGAGGCAAGTCCAACGAGACCCTCAGTCCTTCTGAATCTACCGTTTCGTTTGTGGCGGATTTCGTTGCCACTGGGACATCAAGCGGCAGAATCAGGGAGACTTGGGGAGCGTCAACTGAGTCTTCGTTGGCAATCCCTGGTGGCAGCGGCATCTTTTCTGAATCGAGGGACTCCTTAGGCTTTGCATCAGAGATTTCCATTCGCGCCGGGGACGAACTCGAAAGTGCGACGTTAGGGGCCCGCAGATCAAGAGGCAAGGCCAGCGAAATGTTCGGCACTTCTGATTTACCATTTTGCGACGTGGACGACTGCGGAAGTGAGACGTTAGGGGCCTGCAGATCAAGTGGCAAGGCCAGCGAAATGCTCGGCACTTTTGATTCACGATTGGTTCCATGGTCAGTCTCCGGTTGAACAACCGGTGTCTTTGCCGTTCCAATAGCGATGGGTAGTTCCAGAGAGATGCTTGGCACATCTGGAGAGGGTTTGGTGTCTGTTGGCGGGAGTCGCGTCGTCGTCGTTGGTGGCAGGGACCCTGGTGGTGAAGGCGCGGGGTGAAGAGGAGTGCGATCGGGTTGGGGTTGCTGCGATTGGGACACGGTAGTTTTTGTTGGTGATGACGATGGTGGGAAGTCTGGTTGCTTCGCCTAAATGGTGTGTGTGGTGCGTCAAGTAAGCTTTTGGATTTCCAGGCGGGGATCTCCAGGGAAGAAGCAAGTGCACAACTGGCAAAAGGGAACGTCAACCTTACAAAGTAACATTTCAGGGACTCTTGTATCTCATCAAACCGTTTCTTGGCAAGATCGATTCCAGCCTGGACCGACCCCTTAATCTCGACCACCTTCAAAACAAAAGAAATGGGATAGGATCGTTTATTAGGGTACCAATTAACAAAACGCAACTCTCCATTCATTCAAAACTTTCCCAACCCAAAAAGTTGGCAAAAACATACACACCTGATTCACACTCATCACCCGACACTTCGTCCCAGTTTCGATCTCAATCCCTCTCATCTTCGCAAACCATTTCCGGTCAAGCTTCATCTCCCCAATCGCATAAAAGATATCCCGATCAAACGCCCACGTGTCCTGCAATAGAACCGCTTGACTCGCAGTGCTGCTGCTGACCATTGAGGAAGATGAGGGTGTAGGTGAACGCGCGGATCGTGATGGTTGTGACATGGTGACTGAACATTTTCCATCTTGAGGGGTTGGTTTCTCGGTTCCTGGACGAGCGGGGGTACCGACATCAGATCCGGATGCGGTGGATCCGTTCCTCGCCCGACCAAGAATGATGTGGCGATTAGTCAGACCATCGTAACCTCGAATCTTTCCATCAATGATAATGGGCACAACGGTGTCAGTTGGTGTCGTTTTCACGGACGTTGTCGGGGGAACGACTGTTGAAGAGCTGGCAACAGGGGCGATACTTGACGCGGATGTAGTGGACTTGGTATCATTTTGTTTTCCCTCTCCCAAATCGACGACATCGCGAGTTTTTCGAGCGTCATATCCTCGGATTTTCCCGTCGATTATAATCGGTACCACTGCAACGTCGTTTCGAGCCGGTGGCTGCGGTCCGTTCCTTGTGCGATAGGTCGACGCGGGTGTGGGGTGGGAGTCCTCTTCATCCTCGTCTGACTCGCCGGCGATCGGTGGACGCGGAGGTTTCACGGTTGCTGTTGACGCGGTGCTTGTTGAGGTCAGGTTTGGGGCTTGGGGGACGCGATTCTGGGCCTGTCCAAAGGTGAGAGTCCAGTGAGAAGAAAATGGTCTCAATAGACAAGTTTAGATTACTTCCCAGTGCCCATTTTTGCGCGATGTCTACGGAGAACGTCTACCGGGGGGGGGGGGGAACCGCAATTCCGAGCATTGCCAGGTGTCTGTGACATACCAGAAAGTGCTTCAGGGACATCTGCAAGTTATCGAATTCAGCCCTGGCGCCTTCAAGGTCATCCTGCGTAGATGCAATGATGTCAATGGCCTTGAGAAAACAAGGAGTTAGAAAGTTAGCTGCGCGTCCGTGAACTTTGTAACGGCCAATTCCTCATCCCTGCCTCTCGACATTACATTATTCGCCTTATCCAATCGACACTCCGAGAACGTCCTATTCTCAATCCCACGCATCTTCTCCATCCACCGCGGACCCATCCCCCTCGTATCAATAGCATGGAACACATCGGGGTCGAACATCCATGTCCCTCTGATTTCGGGTTTTGAGCGTCTGGTGCTTGCTGAGGTATGTGATGATGCGGTGGAGGCGGGGGGCCGGGGGTATGCTGTTGATGATGTGTATGAAGAAGGGGCGTTCGGGGGTTGTTTGGTCTGCAGGTGCGGGAAGAGATGAGGAATCAAGATGAGTGACCGTTGCCTGAGCCGCAAGGAAGAGGAGAGGTAACGTTCGTCCATGTTCGAAAATGGCCCACTCTCTTATCAAAAGTTTACCTCAGCAACCAAACGTTTACAAACGGCGGTCACCTTCGCCAAGAGGTACTCCTTCAATTCATTACGCCCGGCTCGCACTTCCAGAGCCTGGTTGACGGAGATCGGCCGCAAAAGGAAAAGGAAAAGAAACGGACGTCAGCATCGATAGCATAGTACAGGCAGAGCAATTTCGTCCTTCCGCAAACCCACAGATACATTAGGAAAACTTTTATACCGAAACATACCTTCGATTCACGATAAACCCTCACACAACCCTTTCCTGGAACCGCACCTGACACTCTTCCCCCAATCTCCTTCTGCAGCTCACTCTCCAGCCGCATCACAATCCCATCATCCTCAATCGGGAACCCTCTCGCCAAATTAACCCGTGCGAAAAAGGGCAGGTCGTGAGCTCCCTTCAACGCCTCTCCTGTCGTGTTGTAGAACACTTCGAAACGAGGTTGGAGCGCGGTGGTGCTTTTGTTGGGGATGTTCGAGGTGGCGGGGTTGAGCGGGAGATCGAGCGAGATGTTGGGAGGGGAAGGAGCCCTAATCGTCATGCTCGAAGCAGCTGGTTCACGGGATCGATTGATTGTTGTGGGGAGGTCAAGCGAAACGGTTGATGAGCCAGCCTGACTGGTCGTTTCGGGGCTGACGGTGGGTGCAGCGCGTGCGTGTACCGTTGGAAGTGAGAAATCGGCAACAGGCGGGCCGTCTTGCATAATACGTGGACGTGCCGAGGACTGTCCTGCGTTCTGGTCAAGCTGTGATCTGCTGTTGTTGACGTTTGCGCTGCTTGTCGCTGAATGGGACTGGGTGATGCCGTCGGCGGGAGGTCGCACCCAGCCTGGATGCATGAAGTAACAGGCGATCCCTTCTTTGCAGTTTGGATAGTATCTGGCCGAAAGGTAAAGGAGCATTGCGCGAGGAGAACGGAACCACGATGATATTAGGATGCGATGTAGAATTGCAGTTGGAAACACGGGGAATGTTAGATCTCGAGTCTGGAGGACTCCAAAGCAAGTAGACAGTTTCCCAAAACACGATACAGCTCCTCCGCGTAAATTACTCACCGACACATAAAGTTGGGATGAAAGAACATGCACCCACGGTCTTTGTTCGGGCAATGCTCCCTCATCGGGCAGACCTTTGGGGGAACATTACGGTTCGGCGTGCTCTGATTCCCACGGCTGGTATTACTCTGCCCACCAACACTGCTACTTTCACTTCGTCCTCTTTGGTGTCGACCAGGCTCCGGACGTGCAGGATGACTGTCGTTGTGCGTCTGATACGGAGGCGGACCTGAGTCATTGTATGCGGGCGGAGGGGAATATTCGTCTTGGCCAAGGTAGTCGGTAAATGGGCCTGTATACAGAGCTGTGTGGGCCTGCCATCGAGCCCAAGTTGTCCAAGATGAAGTAGTGAGTGGGGAGGGGAGATAGGACCGGGAAGTGACAGGGAAGAGCAGAAAAGAAAAATCCACAAGGAAGAAAGCGAAACGCACGTACCTCATGTTCTTCAATTTTTAGATCTTCATATGCTTTGATCTGCCGAATCGAAAAGTTGACCTGCCAGTCGTTGAACCCTTCCACCATTACCGTTACAGACTGTGGAGTGAAGTGAAGTCGTTAGAAACAACTCCTTGCAATACGGAACAAAACGAAACAAACGGCAGATTGAAAGTCGCAAAAGTTGTCAATCACTCACCTCCTCTCCCACTTGATCAATGTAACAACGGGTCTCGTTCTAGAGTCGTAGTAAAGTGGAGGGTCAGTACATTCAATTGCTCAATATCAATCGCCAGCGCGAGAGCAAGTCACCGTACGGTATCAAAGGAAACACCACCAAACGAAATCCATAAGAACGATGAATTCGGGTACCTGCGTGCTGATGTAGTTGAGCTTCCTGTTTAGATCATTCGGTGAGACTACATCGCGACGGAAAAGAACGGGTTCCTGACGGAACTTTAGGAGGAGTGTGTTCAAGTCGGCCACCCTGGCAAATCAAGAGAAAGTAGAGTCAAACACTTGATTCCATTGCGAATTGCGGCCGGGAAGAGAGAGGAAAACATTCATTCCCAGAAATAGAAACAGAAACACTTACGCCTCACTCAATCGATCGTACGTAATCCCATCCTGCGCTTGCAATTCTATCCCCTTTCGTAAACCGTATTCAACGTAGAGGCAGTTGACGTGATAAACGGTCGTTATCTCTCTTTTTGGCCACAAGGAACCGGACAACAGAACCGGTTTTGGACGGTGAGAGAGAGGTGCAGGAACGAATGCATATTGGCAAGGGAAAAACGACAGGAGAGGTCATGGCCACCATCTTCCATAATCTTCTTTGCAGAAGAACAGATCGTGTCCTGACCACTTGGACTCCGGGCCCCAAAACATATCCCCCCTTTCCCGACGCCAGCCCCATGTCCAACCCCAACCTTCTACCCCTTCCCGAAGGGCTGAAGACGTGGACCCCGCCTTCGATCGATCCTCACTTACCGCAACTTGGCCGTCAATATCGGCATCCGAGCTGCATCCATATAATTCGGCAAGGGGACGATCTCAGAAAGAGGCCCTTCCGACTCAGGTATCCCATCGTCCTCGGACGTGAAGCCAGAACCAATGTCGTTGAGCTGATCTTCTGCGAGATCATCGAATTCGGGGCTGGGGTAGCGATACATGATTACGTTTCTCGTAGGGGGGGAGGAAGGGAGGCGGGTGGGGAGTGGATTAGACAGTTCGGAAAGAGAAAGTAAGGGAAAGGAAGGAAGGAAGGAAGAAAACAGGGCGATGGGAGTCAATTGTGTCGATTGAAGAGGGGCTGCGCACGACTCTCTTCGAGGAGCTTTCAGCGCGGTTCTATGTCTGATCCAGCTCCGGGAAAG
>JADGJF010000775.1:0-15033 GCA_027596845.1 Quaeritorhiza haematococci | reverse complement strand
CCTCCCTCCACCTTGAAGTTCAGAGTCACAGTACCGCTACCTCCACCCCGTCTGGTTGAACCCTAACTTTCCACCTCTTTCATACCTTCACTTTTCTTCACGCTTTCCGCCTCCTTTCTTTGAACCTCCCGAAAGCTCCCTGCATAGGTGGTGATGGTGTTAGTTCTCGGAAAGCGCAGATGCTGTTGGTTGGGTCTGCGTGCGCGGCGGACAGGGACGGCGAGCGTTCCGCGTCTGCCCTTATGGTTCACGGTGGCTTCCCCAATACTACCGCGTTAGCCGGTACCAGTGTCCTCAACATTCCCTGCATTCAGTAGATGCTCGCAGCCTGAGCAGAGGGGACTCTCAAACTCATCAACTCTGTTTGCTGAAAAAGGTGTTTCGAACTCAATACTTACGTAAGAAAAAGATAAACACACACTCTAGAACGAATCTTTCCTCCTCTTCGAGAAACTTAGTTGTAAAATGAAGATTTTGTGGAGATGCGACTCTTAGGGCCTTCTCATGACCCCTCCTTCGACCGCAACTATCCATCAGCCACTCACCGATCCACCACCGGCGCCACCTCTGCCTTCATCGCTTCTACCCAGCCAGAATAACCAACTGCCCGCCAACCAAACGAAGTCGACTCTTTTCTTTTGGGCAAACGATTTACCGAGGGTTAACTGGAACTGCTTGCCGGAGTGAGAGGGAGCTCCCCCAACCCGCAGCCAAAAAGCAGATCCAGAACAATGGAATTGACGCCGTGCGTTGCCGCGCATGCTTTGACGCTGTTCATGATGTACTGAGGGTTAACTGAGAGGGAGCTCCCCCAACCCGCAGCCAAAAAGCAGCTCCAGAACCATGGAATTGACGCTGTTCATTGCCGCACATGCATTTACTCTGTTCATTACTTACTGAGGGTTTGCTGGAACTGCTTGCGGGAGTGAGAGGGAGCTCCCCCAACCCGCAGCCAAAAGGCAGCTCCAGAACAATGGAATTGACGCCGTGCGTTGCCGCGCATGCATGGACTCGTTCATGATTTACTGAGGGTTTACTGGAACTGCTTGCGGGAGTGAGGGGGAGCTCCCCCAACCCGCAGCCAAAAGGCAGCTCCAGAACAATGGCATTGACGCCGTGCGTTGCCGCGCATGCATGGACTCGTTCATGATTTACTGAGGGTTTACTGGAACTGCTTGAGTCATTGACATGCTTCTGATTGATCTCCCACCAGATTCCAAAAAAATAAACCCCCCTCACACCTCATCATTAAGCCCCGAAAGTGGTCTTGTATTCCTCGTGCCAATGTGCCGGTGTGAGATCCTTCTGGTTTGTACGCTTCAGAAACCATTCACGCTCGTGAATCCAGATTGTGCGTAGAGTTCTGACCTCCTATAAAGCGTGACAAGACGTTAGTCAAGACCATATCTACACCACCCCTTTTTTCCCCTTCCATACAGAAGCCTTAATAAACCACGTATTGAATTCACTCTTTACCTCCGATTCGTCAACGTAACCCATAGCAGGCCATGGTGACCATCTTGGGTAGCGCGCCTCGACGTATTCCTGGAGAGGGAGGGTATCCTTGCTGTCCTTTGAAGTGAACCAGTTTGAAGTCATGAACTTGGCTTCGGAGCAGGATGTCAGCCGAGTTCCTTTGACAAACTCTCCGTTTTCCTCCAGCCTAACAGAGCTCCACCCAAGGAACGCTCCAAAGAAATGCTGTCCGGCTTGGTGAATGTGGTCGTCATCCTCCTTTCCTGGGTGAGAGCATTTGGCCCCGCAAAAAGGACACCGCGCTTTGCATCCCACAGCCCTTTTTCGCAACTCCTGTTTCTTTCTTTGAATTGCAGATTCCATCCGTCCCCGCACAGTGGCTTTAGTGAAATTCGAACCAGCGCGAAGCGTTTTGAAGTGTTCTTCGGCCAAAGTCACAAACTCGCCCACGTTCATGATGTCGACAACACCGAAAATTCCCGCAATATAGCTTGATGAAATGGGTGGAACTGCAGTCAACTCGGATCGCGACTGAATGATAGTATTGAACTCCGTAGCAAGTTTCTCGGAAAGCTCCTGGGTGACCTTGTTGCTGACAGTCTGCTCCTGCAAAGTCGACGAGAGGATGCTGGAGACTTTATCAGAAAATCGACGATGTAGCTCCACGACCACATTAGTCCACTTCTCTGCTGACTTGTTGGTTTCAGCGTTGAATTTTACATCGAACGATGATTCGATGTGTTTCTCCGGATTGACGATGAACGATTTGATGTTTTGGTAATCCAGAACACCGAACGATGCCTTGTACGCCGATTTTGTTGCCATTTCGGGATCCTTCCATTCTTCCAAACACGTTTCCAAGTCTGCCACGGCAAAGTCAACAATTTTGTTGGTGAGACTTTCGATTTGCTTGTAGATATGCTCAGCAAATCTTGATCCGCGCATCTTGTCGTTTGTCGCCATTGCTATCCCGATAAAGGCTTCACGCAAGCGTTTTTTGGTGGCCTTGCTTTTTGACGATTGCTCCTGACTCCACGTGGTGCATTTTTTAACATACGCTTCAACCACCTTTCGCCGCAGATCATGATGTACCGAGTCAATCAAAGCGCCGTACCTTTCGACAACCGCAACGACATCCATTGCCGACATCTCCTTGAAAAGGCGGCGACAAAGCTTTATCAACCAGTCCTCAACCAATGCCTTATCCGGCTTGAGAGCCTCGCCGCAGAGAATGTTGCTGTGCACCTCATCATTGTAGGTCGCCGCGACCACTCTCAATCTTTCCCGAATCTCCTTTTCGCTAGGGCGATTCAGAATAAACTGCTCATATGCTTGCCGCAAATCGCCCGGGTTCGAGCCCCCTGTGTTGCCATACTTGAGCAAGACGCTGTTTTCGCTTAACAACTTGAAAAACTTCGTTTCGAAGATCATTTTCGCGGAAACGTTCTCCTTCTCTGTGGTGGTGACGATTTCGTTGGTCCTGGAGTGAGTGCTACTCGCTACGAAGCCTTTGATCGCCATATTGAAGAGCTCGATGACAAGGCTCATAATGTCTTGCTCGCCGGAGTAGATATTGTCTATGAAGGCCTGCGTTTTCTCACCAATGTTTCGCCATTCGTCATCGAAGGCAAGTATGGCGTTCTTTTTCAGTTCTTCTCCCAGATCGTCCCCAGCACCACCTTCATTCTCTTTGAGGTACTGTTGAAGTCTCTCTTCGATGCGCTTCGTGGCCTCGTTCCGCCATCGTTCAACATCTTTGTCCTGGCAGTAGACGGCAAGCTTATCCGCGATCAGCCTTCGTTGAAAGTCCCATGTCGACCGCAGAATTTTCTCCCCTTCATCTATAGCGATTGAGTCCCAGTTGCCGTCCACCTTCCCTTGGAATACTGCTTTCAAGCCGTCAAGCACGTTCTGCGCAGAGCTCTCAAACTCCGAACTGTAGTACCTTTTATCCGCGTCAATTTCACCCATGAAGGTCTGCCTCAGTTCCGACATCTTTGTCTCCAACTCTTTTTGCAGATCCCTCGCGATGGCGACTGAACCACGGCATTGACCAATGAGGGCGTGGTTTGGAAGGTACAAGTACTTGGCGTTGGCAATGATGACGTTCATGACCGCATGCAACAAAGCGACATATCCTGCGAGAGATGTAAACGAGTTCACGGAATGTTGGTTTGCCGCCTGTTCACTTCTCTCAAACGCTGCTTTCACGATGTTGGCTCGAACTACCGCCACCTCTTCGCCGAAAACACGGTTGGGGCTGACGATTCTGTGCCCCAAATTAGGGTGGTCGCTTTCGGTGTTGTATGCTGCGGTCATGAGGTGCACCGAATCTTCTGCAATCGAAAGCAATCGTTCACCGGGGTTTTCGGGCATGCTCGCAAGCTTCCTTAGATGCTGATCAATATGCTCGTAGACTGCTGCTGGTTTCAAACCGCCGTCCGACTGCGCAATGTCTCGAAGCACGAAAACTAAGTTCGGTTTGATGTTGGCTGTCTGCATTTGTACCGACTTCATGTGATAAATGCAGACGTCGAGGGTGTTGGTGATTCCCGTGTTAAGTTCGCCTTTGTGGTTGATCAAGACGATTCGGGAGACCGTGAGGGCAAGGAGGGTCATGATGCGATCAAACGTACCACTCCCTGCGAAACTCTGGGCACCGACGTCTTCCATACTGAATTTTCCGTGTTGGCTGCGTACCCGGTCGCCGGCGAGGAGTTTGTGGTCTGACCGTTCTTGTTCGCAGCAGCATTATCGGCTGCCTGCTTCTCCACCGAGGAAAGTCCTTCCGAATCATTCAGGATCAGATGCACTAATTTACCCTCGTATTCGGTGCAACGATAGGAAAGGTACAATCCCCGAGTGCATCTCCCACCCGAAACAGCAAATCTAAAATTGAAACGCACAAATAAAAGCACAACAAGGAAAACATAGGAAGACGTCAGCTGGGGGAAACACTATAGGAGGAAATGAACAAAAACTCAAGAGTCCTACATAAAAGGAAACACTTTTTGAAGGGAAAACAAAGCAAACACATGATACGTACCGACAACCAAATAGGCTGTTAATCAATGTGGATTTTCCTGTGCTTTGCTGCCCAATGACGAAGACGCTAGAAGTCAAGTCTGCTTTTGGTCCACTGAGATTGCTGAAGACTTTACGAAGAAAGTCGATATCCAAGAACCAACTTTTGCCACTCATGAATTGAATGGGTTCCCCGCCGCTGACCCACTTTGCGAAGGCCTTTTCCAGTTCCTCCACCATCAGTCCGAATGTCTTCTCAAGAAAATGGCCGTCGTCCACCTTTGACAGTACAATCATCTCCCTCCAGCAAGCAGACATGTCAATCGACAGATCAGATCCAGGTGGGAACTGGATTTGGCTTCGTTCAAAGTGCGCAGCGAGTAACTGTTCGAATTCGCGCATGATGACAAGGTCGCATTTCTTCAGCACGTCCGCAAAACACTTCAAGAGCGTCGAGGCATCGTCGTTGTACTGCAGCTGGTTCAATTTTTGGCGTTTTTCCGTGATGGCGTTGATGACATCAGCTTCGCTTCTGCAGTTTTTAGGTCGCCATTGTTGCATCGAGCCCCCCAACCTGAACTGCTGAAGATCCGCTATTTCCGTGTCGATCTGGGAAGCCTTGAAAATCAAGCTCCACTGGTGGGCAGCGCCAGAGACGGAGGACATGCCCAAAACCTTGTCAAAATACTGCGATATTCGCACTTCGATTGGCTGAAGAAAGTCTTCATGCTCTAGAAATTGTTGTTTATAAAACTTAGTGGGCAACCCATAGGCTTTCCCGACCTTCTGGTACAAAGCATAGAAGTCCTGCATTGGGGGAAGGAGCAGAGTCCAACGATCTTCCGCAACGCCTGTCTTCATGGTTTCGTATCTCCTGCGGATTTCGGAGCCAATAGCATCCGACGACGACAAATGCGTTATCACATTAGGTTCAATTGTGTCTTCGGAGGATGAGGATGTTGTTCGATCGATTCCCCACAAAGCCCGCACAATCTCAGAGAGCTCTTGTAGAAGTTGTTCCAACTGACCCGCGATGACTTCAAAAGCCTCCTGGTCGTAGTCGTCACTATCCCACAGCACGAAGTCGATCATGGGCATGTCGATGTGACGTGAATCGCTACGATATTCGGTGAAGCCTTTTTTCAAGACCTCCATCAGAGAGCGGGCCTGACCGTCATCTTGAAGACTCTCGGGAGTCACGTGGACCAAGATATAGAACGCCCTGGAAGCAAAGGCCGCGACGACAGCTTTCATGCATTGTCCGTTCTCGTCATCAACGGGCAGTGGTCCATGGACGTCCACGATTGCCAGCGGATGCTCGGTCATGGTGCCGTCCTCACAGAACACAACGTCCACCGAATTATCGTGGCAAAGTCCGACAGACGCGTTACTTTGTGCCCTGCGCTCCAAACCCTTGCAAGAAACCGGGAAGAGGCCCGCGAGGAAGTTACTCTGTGCGACGGTGCATTTCAGACCTATTGCATGATGTTGGGTTTCTGACTGTCAGATTGATTCTGGTTTGGTATCAATCGAAGACTGACAATACGTGAGATTAGACAACAAACATTACCTTCACTCAGTCCGATGGACAGCAAGCAGCCATGTTTCGGCATGCGAGGCATCCGACTCAGCACACGCAAACCCATCAAATAGTGGTCATTTGGAAGAAAGATTGGAAGTGGTTGACGGGACGCAACCACCGCTGCGATAACCGCGGGAAGGTAGGAAGAATCCATCACTTCGAGGAAAGCAATCAAAAGATCCCTGGCGGTGCATTGATCGGCGAGAAGTTTCAGCAACTCGACACCTTGGTTCCCGGCCTGGCGCATGTGACTCAACGCGTATGTAAACGGCAATCGACGGTTCAGCAGATCCACAAAATAGGGACGGAGGTGAACAAGGAACCCGTTCAGCAACTCAGGTTGCCCCGCACGGTCTCGGGTAAAGTCACTCGGGCGCAATTCCCGGCAAACGAACCAGGATGGATCGAACGGCTGGTAATTTGAGTTATTGATTCCGCAACAAAGGTGGAAAAATTCGGAAACGTTCAGAGTTCTGCGGGGTTGAACTCTCGCGGCACGAAGTGACTTCAAAGTAGCCATGTTTCGTGGAAGCGAAGAGGTGCTAGGAAGGAAAGGCGACAGTTAAAGCTTCACGGTCAGCGAGGTGAACGTCGATGAGGTTCAATTCTGGTCCATATACGCACCTGAAGCAACCCGATCAGAGACGGCACTTGGTGTGGATGGGGGAGATTGAGGGGAGAGCCTCCGGGTGTTGGAGATGGATTTCGTTCCGCTTCGTCGTTCCGTGTTAACTAACTTGTTGCAAGATGGCCAGACGCTGAGCAGACGGTGAGAGCGCTTGTGCGGTATACGAGGAAAACAAAACCAACGATGTTCGGGGCAAAAGTCCTTGTTTTTTCCTCGCCTCATTTCTTCATCGCCTAATTAGGCAGGTCAAACCCATAGAAAAAGTTTGTATGGGAGTGGCTTGTGTTCCTTGTCCGTTACACACATAGGGCTCTCAAACACAGCCTTTGGAAGTCCGACCAAAAAGTCGCCCAACCATGATGTTGTGGGTTTTCGCAAAAACAGTGAGGACATTTGTTTTGATATCTCCTTGTACATTCAATCTTTCGACCGCGTTTTTTGTCATGTCGAAGAAAACTACGTAAAGATTCTATATTATTTTTTTCGGTTTATTTGACTGTGTCGAGATCGAGAAATCGAGTTTTTAGTATTTTGTTTTGATATGACGGATCAGGGGACTTGTGTATGCAAAAATGGATGTGATATTTGGATTCCTTGGGTATTTTTACATATGGTGTGGTACCTATGATAAGCGTATATGGTGTATTTAGTGTGCAAGGGATATGTGATGTTTGGGGGTTCTCACGATTTACTAGTGTTTCGCTTGTTTTGAATGGGCAATTTCAAATGTAAACGACATTTTAACCACGTGTCGTATTGACAAGCGGTTTTCATGGCTGGATTCCTCATGGGCGTCGCTATCCGAAACTATACCTATGGTTCTGATACTCTGGACCGTTGATGAGATATTCATGAATGTTTGGTGGCGATTTTGGTAGGTTAGGGTGACACTGTGTGCACACAAATGTCGGGAACGAGAAACTTCGAATGTTAGTCGGTTTTTAACCACTTGCTGTATTGACAAGCCGTTTTCACGGTTCTTCGTGTGCTTCTCCATTAGAAACCTTGACTGAGAATGTGATATTAAAAACATACAAACATGTTTGCTTCCGTCTTTGATAGATGAGTGAGATACAGGTCCATGGGTTGGGATATGCCATGGCAGAGTTGAAAATGATCCGGAACAAGTGAGCGTCAGGATTCCCTCTTATTTTATTTGGATTACACATTGGCGCGTTAGAGGCGCGGGCCTGTTGACTTCCTTCGACTTGCTACCCCCCCCTTCACTCTTTATGATCCGTCCTTCAGTTCCAAGACTTGTAAATCCCCATGCGTTTTCGGTGATATTGGCTTATGGATGGGATTTCATTATCTATCAATGCCTCCAAAAGAACGTCCGCATGATGGGGAATGGCGTGTCAAGACAAACGGACTCGCCCTGACATGGGTGCATTTTGCGAAGCTAGAGCTTTACGTTGGATTTGATAATCGAAAAGGGGATGCTGCGGAACTCGCCACAACCGTAAACAACCACCTGCGTGCATGCAAGGAACCGGCACTCTCACCTGAGAAAATAACGACTGAACGGCATTATTGGCAAAAATCCGATAGAGCCAGAGCTTAAGCGAGACAGGATTTCCAGCAGTTTCGGATGACCTATGTTGCACTATTCAAAGAAATAAACAGTGAATTGATGTATTTTACCGCAGTGCCTTGTATTTGTTTTTCTTTACGTTGACTCCTTTCCCACACAATCACTGTAGCTATATGTAGTTTGTATCCTGCTGCTCCGTACTTGTTTCTTGACGATGTTGCTTTGTGTATAATACTCTATGTAACAGCTGGACTTCGATTTCTGCTATCCTCCTGGCGGCTCGCAGCTCTGAACATGGTTTTGATGTTTTTGGAGCTCTGGTTCTGATGGTTGCGCCCAAAGGCCACCCAAGCCACGGACGAAGAAATCAAGAGGTTCCCATACAAACTGGGTTTCACCTGCCTAAATTTCTTCCTCTTCCTCTCGCCTCGTTTCCACTCGTTAGGAATCTCTTTCTACGCCCTTCCCTCCCTTCCTCCCTCGGATTAGGTGGCCCGTCTCGTTCTCCCTTAGCTCTGCCGCTGCTACCCCTTCTGTTCTACACTCCCTACGTGTCAGTTCTCCAGCAGACCACCAGCGGCGGACCGGCAGTTGCCAAATTAATTAATCACCTCCTCTGAGTCTAGCCACAGGAGGCGCTGCGCTATACCTTTGACAGGGGTATGTCATTTGTTGGAAATACTTGTATTCGTCTTGCCTAGTGCTAGGACTAGTCTGTCTCTTCCGAGCCTGAAGTCGAAAGCGGTGAGCGCCCGATCGAGGGAGCTGTGGGCATTTATTGTATCACTCAGTGACACTCACAGGCAGACCCAGAATGTTTTGCGAGCGAGCAAACATAAAGCAAAAGCGTAAAGCATGACTACCGGTGCACTACAACCTGCTCTATTTGTGGCGGCCCGCGGCGCGCTGAAGTTGCTTACCGCACGATCTGATGCTGCTTTACGACGCGAGCACACCAGTCCGACCGGACAGTCCTCCGCTGTTCCCCCTGACTCGAACCATTTCTCAAATATCTCGGAAAGATTTGCTTCACAGGTGACCTTTGCGTGCATCGATAAAGCATTCCTGGCGTGCATTCAAACTCACTATCCCCTCCTCCAGGTGGTTCACCGAATACTTACAGTAGGGTCAGCAACCTCAGCACCAGCTGAACGGCTGAAGTTCATGTACCAAGAGTTGTTGGACATTTCCAAAGTTGCACACCCGGACGACCTCTGGAATCTTTGCTATCGCGAGTTGTTGAAAAGAGAAGGAGCGCAGGGCTTAGATGTACGTTTTTTTCTTCTCGTTTGTCTCCGATGAACAATAATCTTTTTTCCCCTTCTCACTGGGAGTGCCGCACGGCCTATCGAAAACGCCTTTAAAAGATCGATCTGAAAGAGTCAGTATTGTTCTTCGCTCGAGATCTGTGTCAGAGGCGCGAGACGGTGTCCTGGGATATTTCGTCACTGTATCTTCGGGACTATATTGAGGCCATGCAGCTCGCTGCCGCCTCAGTACGTTTGTTTCGAATGGGGTCCGGCGTCCAGCCCAAAGACTCTCTCCAGGTTCGGGTTCATTCGATGCCCGATATCATTGACCGTGATCAAATCAAGCGCGATCTGTCGGTTGCCCTGGCTCCTGTCAGACCGGATGTTTTGGTAAGCGCGCGATATATCTATCGTTTCCAAACAGCAGCAATCAAAGCCAGATGAATTTTTTTTTGACGTCTTACCGCAAAAGTTCATAGACGTTGCGGGTGAGGAACAGACTGTGGGTCCATACACTGAGCAAGACGAGAAGTTGAAGGTGAATTTGACCCATTCTTTTTCTGCTTGTTGCTGATGTTGTGTGATTAATCCTTGTTTTTCCTTGGAAAGGATGATCTCGAAGCCATATGGAAAATCATGGAACCCCAAACGGCTTTGCAAGTTTTCCAGCTTACATCAATAGCAATCGATGCAGCTGAGGAAAGCGACACCGATTTCAACTTCCAAAAATGGTGCACGGACCTGGTTGCCAGAGAATTGTTGCCGGTCGAACTTGAGTTTAAACGTCACTATAACTCGATTTGGGACCAATTGCTTTTTCAATGGGATGCCGTGAATTCTAAAACACCTGCTGACGTACAGAAATGGGTGGCCGACAACCATCCCGAATCTGATGTTTTCGTTTTTGACCAAGTATGTTGGCTGTTGAGGGTAACCATTATACCTATTTTTTCAATGCCGAGCACCAACTCACACTTGAAGATTTTCAGTCCGTTTTGGCAGCGAAGATTGCTTCGGAGGTAGAAGCGTTACTGAAGGGTCACCCAGAAGCTGTGAAAGGCGTTGAGTTTGTTGAGGCGCTGAAAGCCATTCTTGGCGATGCGATAACTTCCTCGATGAATTTTATGAACCGATTTCTTGCTATCCAGAAGCAATACATCCGGAAAGTGGTAAGTGTAATCAGAACCATGATCGGAACCAAACACGATACTGTTGCAAACCCTTTAAACCTCCTTCAATGACATATTTTGCAAACAACAGGTTGAAGCTGGATACAGTTTGACCAGTGAATGCCGGGAACCACGCCATGCTGTTTTGAACCGATCCCGCGAAGCAGTTGCAGCAGACTTTAAGATCCATTTCGACAAACTTTGGGAGAACGGTTCCTCGACAATATTCAAGTCATTGATTAACTCGCCGGCATTCAAGTCATTGAATAACGGTTTGGGCACAGCCGAACTGTGCAATTCTTTGTTCCAGAGCAGCATGCGCTTTTTTTTGCGAACATCTCTTGCAGGATCTCTCCCTGTGCCGCTTCAGGGCACTCTCGATGAGAGCATTGGTGGGAATCACTTCCTGGCCACTCTAAACGACATGCACAATTTTCAATCCTCCTACACTCGAAAAATCAGCGGCGCTCTTGATCAACAGATGTATGCATTGGTTCACTCTTCTTTGCGAACTTTTTCTTGTTTTTTTCTCACGCACTCATGTCATTCGTTGCCCAGGAGATTCTTGAATAAGCGCCACTCTAATAATCCTTTTCCACATTCCCCTTTCCCCATCGTTGTGATTTTTTCTGTGAACTGACTTCAAGAAATGGGGATACAGAAATGGTACTGGGGCATTTTTGTCAGCAAGTGAGCGCAATCATTGCTGCCAGGGAACTTGCATTCCCCAAGCCCTGCGATTGCGGATTCACCCGAATTATTGAACGCACGGAAGTTGTCCTGAGTCAATTACTTGCACTGGAGCATGACGGACTGAAGGTTCGTCTCGCCTCGATTGTTTGCGTGCACATGAGCGATCGCCCATTGGTGCTCCATTCACATTCTCTTTACCCCCCCAAACATAGCCCCTTGGAATGGAATTGTCAGGCGATTTTTTTAATCATACGGTCGAAGTCATGTTTTTTGAAACCTCCAGGCACCTTGACTTGCGTAATGAAGAACGCTTTGTTGATTTGCTTTTGAGACTTGGACGGCATGTTTGGGACCGGGAGTTCAAGGGAAGGGCTGCCACGTCGCCCACATGAAGCCTCGAACAGTCTTGTCGATGATTATCTGCTACACTGTCATAAACAATATTGAATCTCTCTTTCATGCATCCTAAAACTGTCAGTGAGGGAGCAGGTTAAACCTCTAACCCTTGAGTAACCCAGCAATGCGACAACATATGAATATCAGAATATAATGATCAGACTGGTAATCTCAGACGACAAGAGAGGTCTCCGCCTTGAATCTCTTGAAGTGGAAGAATCAGTCTCTTCGTGCTTCTGGGGTCATCAAGCTGTACCATATCCATCGAACTCAATGGACCTGTCCGCCCCGAGATTTTGAGCGTGTTCGATTGTGGCGCCTGGAACCTGTTCGCCCCGAGATTTTGAACTGAATTTACCACAGTATCGAAAGAGTTGTTCGCACCAAGCTCTTGAACAGCATTCAGCAACTCAGTCGTTGGTTGTCCGTCAGACATCTGCTGCGAGGTCCCTTGCTTGCTTCATCTGTCGCTGCTTTCAGAACCGTCCGGACGGTGAAAATGATACAGTCTTTGACGTCACTTCAACGAGTCCTCCGAACGCAAAGGTGATGAAGTTTCGAACGCGAAGGTGATGAAGTTTCAAAACAGTATTTCAGCAGTACTCGATTTACAAACTCTCTTTTTCCGTTCTTCCATTTCCTTCTTCAGAGTGTGGAGTCTTCGGGTTCAAACACCAGACGCTGGACTTGTTGCAACCCTAAAAGTGTGTTGTTGTTCTCTTTCCTTTGATAACTATGGCGGTGACGGTTCGAGCGGACGATGATGCTTTTCGGGCCCGAATTTAAAGTTCCTATCCAGCAGTTGGCCCACGCTGCCTGAAGGCTGTCAGCACAAACTCACCATTCTCCCTTTGCTCTTTCTTCTACTCGCCTTTACGCGCAGCTGAACTGAAGCGTCCTTTGGTACGATCGTCCTGCCATGATGATCGCCCTGTGCCATCGCCGCATGCTTTCTTACTGGACTTCCTTGTCATGAAGCAGGTAAGTTCTTTTGCAGGTTCTTTTTCAACTAAATTTTTTGATCTGTTGACGTCTATGAGGGTTTTGCGGGACTTGGAGGAGCAAGTATTCCTCCTTTAGCCCAGAGCCCATTCTTTTCGTTTTTTCTTGGGCCCAACTTGGTCGAAAGTACCGCCAATCTCATTTTCTATCATCAGGAAAAGGAAAGCGAGGGGAAAGGCTCCTGTACATATATTGTGCTCCCAGGTTGGAACTGAACATGACGAGAAGAATGGCGTCGTGAAGAATCTCCGAGTTGTATTGAGAAGTGAAGAAGGGGAAAAGAAAAGAGGGAACATAAAGAGGGGGGTGAATGCGGGAAGAATGAGTGAGGGTTGAAGAAACAAGAAGAAGTAGATAAAGCAAAACAAGAGATCGAATGAAAGAGGAATTCATAGTGTGGCCTGTTGAGGAGTCGGAGTTGTTGCCATCCAGATTGAAGTTGCTTTGCGTGGTAGGAGTTGAAGGTGCTGCTTGGTAGGGTTGAAGGTGCGGGCGTTTATCTGAAGTGCTTCAAAACCGTTGTCGAAAGGTGGGCGGTTCGGTGATCTTGTTGGGGGTTTTGGTCATGGAGTTTGCTGAATGGTGAGGGTAAAGGACGGAAATATTGGTGATCAGGTTGTTGTTGAAGGAGTTGGTGACACACTGCGTCCGAGAATTGGTGGTCACTGGTGTTGTGCATGCGACAACCGACGTGAGAAGTTGGAGTTGGATATGGGTTGTAACGGGTGGTGCGGTTGTTTGCCGACTTAGCTGATCTCGCGGGTCCCGCTGGAGGGGGTTTGGTTGGTGTAGTTGGGGTTGTAGATGGAATAGAAGGTGAAGTTGAAGTCGAAGGCCAGTAATGAGGAAAAACAGGCTTCCGGGCACGTTTGAGGGCGTGCATAATGTTGCCGGTTGCAGCGACATAGTCCTCGACGGTCTTGAGGGAGCCCTTCAGTTTGCTGAGTTCGAAAGATATGGTGGGAGGCATGGCGTTGATGTACAATGCTGCTGTGTTCTCATCGAGCGGTCCAGAGTGGCTGATGTTGCAGAGATCCAAAAGCTCGGAGAATCTGTCCCCAAATACGATGCCGCTTTCGTTGCTTTGGAGTCGAATAGTGAGAAGTTCGTTATGGACGTCGCGGAGCTCGTTGTTGGAGTTGTATCTGGAGATGAGCCATGCTTCCGCGTCTTTGATGTTGGTGAAGGTGTGGAAAACTGAGTTGTAATTGCGCATGACCAAAGGGGTAAGAGAGGCTCCAAACCAGCGAAGTTGCTCCTCAGGTGTTGCTGCTGCTGCTCTGGTTGTGGTCTTGTAGACGTTGAGGAAGGCCCTTGGATCACGGCTGTTGGTGTCATTGCTGGCTGGATCAAAGATGGGAAGATTTGCTGGGGGCGCACGAGGTTTGTGGTGATGAATGGGTGACGCGAGAGCGGTGTTGAGCTGTCCAGGATTGGCGGCTGTGGAGGACTGTTCCTGGGATTTGATGGCTTCGCTGAGGGAGGTTGCCCGTGTGCTGAAAGTCATAAAGTTGTTGGTGAGGTGATTGAGTTGGGTTTCAAGGTTGCTGATGTTGGTGTTGGCATCTGCTTCCCGTCTGGCAACCTCAGCGTCAATGGTAGCTTGGTTGTCCTGATTGTTGTTGTTGTTGTTGTTTTGTTGGTGCTCTGCCTCAACGGTGGTTCTAATGGTGGCTCGAGCCTCCTTGGCTTGTTGCAGCTGAGGTTGGATGTCTGAGATTTGGAGGAACGTCTCCCAGGCCTGTCGTCGTGTCTGGTGAAGAAGGGTGCGCTGGGCGCTGAGGAAGTTTTCCGCTAGTTGTTCGTGCTCTTGCTGGAGTTGTTGCTGACGCTGGAGTTCCCGAATCTCCTCGAGTCGCTGGGCTATCTGCGCTTGCTCTTCTCGAAGGGTTGCCAGTTGTTCTTGCAGAGTCGCCATGGTGAGTCTGGTGGTTGTCGCAGAGGATATCGTGTGTCAAGGTGACGTTGAAGGGGGTAAGGAGGTGATGGTGTGTGTTGCCGCGAAGAGGAAGGAAGGTTGTAGCTGTGGGTTTGAGTTGACGAGGTGACTTTCGAGGGGAACACTGAGACGGAGAAACGTGTTGAAGTGGCTAGACGATGCCGTCGAGTTCAATCGAAAAAATGTGAGGGAAAAAGCGGAAAAACCCTCACAATCGAAGTCTAGAACTAGAAATGAGAGTTCAAGAATTTCGATTGACTCTCGTGTATATTGATGAAGTTTTCAAAAGGATTCAAAAGTTTTTCTATGATAATACAAGTTTCGCTTTTAAAGATTTCTA
>JADGJF010000774.1:0-15037 GCA_027596845.1 Quaeritorhiza haematococci | reverse complement strand
GTGTTATTGAGGTTAGTTTTAGATCGTTAAAAGAACTGAAGAAACCTACCAAGAACCCTTTCTAACAACAAATAAAAGGAAAATCAACATCGAACACCCACCAAAGCACAATACAAAATCGTGATCCCATCATCCAACCCCACATTCTTGATATACGATTCGCCGGATACGTTGGGTCCGAAGGGCTCGGTGGGGTTGGGGAGTGTGAGGCCGTAGTATTCGTTCTGAAAAACAAATCAGTAACACAACATCGCAAAATAAATCACGAGAGAGAGGTGGAGTTTGAAGATTGTAAAGAAGGTGGAGGTTAATGATTTGTTCTTTTGTTTGGGTGTTGTGGTTCGGAATAATGAAGTACGGGGGTTTTGTTTCCAGCAATGTGTTCTTCGTTGGGTCCGTTTATGGCAAGGGAGACCTCACCTTGAACGCTCCTTCAAACCCATACTTCATCGGCGAGATATACTTGATCCAGTTGAAGTACGCCGGGATGTTATCTTGGTTCACCAAAAGCCCGCTGAACAGCTATACAATTGTCAAAGACGGATCCCGAATGGATATCAGTACACGCCGCACATCATCATCAGTACGGAAACGTCATACCGAGAAAAACAATAGAACCAAACGCGAGAAACGGAGAGAGCAAACACAAGAGATAGCCGAAATGATTCCAGAATACTTTACCATAAGAGGCATGAGAATGATCGGTGTCATGCTGAGTGCCATGGGAAGACTGGGTGTCACGGAGGCCAGGAAAATACCCATAGCGAAACCACAGATGGAACAGAGCACGACGAAGACCATCTGGAGATATGAACGGGAAGGGAGGCGTTGATGTGAGCTAAGATGAAGGACCAAGAAGCAGGTATGCGCCACAGGAGCGGGGGAAGGAGGGAGGAGGAAAGAAGTGTATATCAAACTTTACCGTTATGAAGTATTTGTCCACATAGGGCTGCAATCCACTGAGCCAGTACACGATTGTTCTTCAAAATTTCGAGTTCCATTCCGATTGCAAGGGGAGAGTAAGAGGCGATAGAAATGATAATTCGTGCAAAAAGCGAGCTTCGCCGAAACGAAAACAAAAGGAACCACTTCGAAATTTTCCCCCCTGTTCTCCCCTCTTATCAACAATGTCGGAATCAATCAACTGAAATCCATGCTGGTGAGGAGAAAAGGCTTGAGGATAGAACGAAGAAAATGAAAGGAAGATCACTTACCCCATCATCCACGGAAACACTACCTGGAACGGACTCTCCACCGCCACCTTACTCATAAAATACGCCGGCAAACCATAATACCCCGCCCCATGTTCCCTCGCAAACACCCTTTTCTCCCCCCCAAAGATCGAAAGCACCCCCATCGTACTACTCATAAAATTATTCACCGCCAAAAAATACAGCATCCCCATCCGATCCTGATGAGCCGCCAACCCTTTCCTCTCATTCACATGCAAGTAAACAAGCCCGATTAATAACCCGAGGAAGAGGGTTTGCCCGAATTTTGCGCGGATGATGAAAGGGTTGCGGAAGGCGTTTTTGGAGGCACGGGTGAAGAGGTAGGAGAGTTGGGTTGTGAAGGGGGCGTGGAGGCGGTAGCTGGATTTTTGGATGCCGGTTCCGGAGGCGGTGGTGCACTCGGACATGATGCGATTGTTTTCGGGTGAGAGGGACCAGTGGGTTAAGAGGCGCTTGATGCGGGCTTGGTTGGTTTCGTTGGTTTTTTGGGCGTGGATGTCGAAGATGCCTTCTTCGTTGTTGAGGATAGACATGAAGAGGAAATCTGGTTTTTGAAGGAGGTGTGGGTTACTATAAACTTTCTCGGCACGATCACTAGTGACACGGTGTGAACTGAAACGAAAGACAGTCATGCCTGGTCTTTGATACTTACCAGCTGGATTGGTGAATTTGGGGCACTTGTACCCCAGCCTCGAGAAATAATCGATAATCTTTGAGGTCGGTCCTTGATAGATAATGCGACCTTCAGCTAGTACGATCAAGTCGTCGAACATGTGGCTAATTGGAGAGAATCATCTTCATTGTTAGATCTACATTCTTTCGCGGAGGAACCGAAGGAAAAAGAAGACCGAAGAAACAAGGTCGAGATTTCAACGTACAAGACGTCAGATGAGGGTTGATGGATTGTGGCGACGACCGTTCGACCAGTATGTGCCAGGTCTCGTAGAATTTTGATGACCGAGTATGCAGTGAACGTGTCCAGGCCCTGAGAACACAATCAACATGAAATGAGTTTTCGATTTCTTCCAGTTCTTTTGTGATGCTATGAAACCAGATGATGCACATTTCGTGACTTACGCTGGTCGGTTCATCCAAGAACAACACACCCGGGTTCGTTATCATCTCCATAGCCATCGCGGTCCGCTTTCGTTCACCACCAGAGATCCCCTTCAAGTTGGTATCCCCGACGATTGTCCCTGCTGCCTTCTCCAACCCCAACATCCCAATAACATCCTCAACCCTTTGCTTTTTCTGCTCCATCTCTACCACGTCGGGAACCCTCAACACAGCACTCATTGTAATCGCCTCCCTCACAGTCTGGGTCGCCAAAATAACATCATCCTGGAACACAAATCCACTGATTTTCTTGATTTGAGGTCCGTCAACGGGAGTTCCGTTGACGAGGATAGAGCCATAGGTGGAGCCGCTGTGGATTTCGCCGGAGAGGACTTGGAGGAGAGAGGTTTTGCCTGCACCGGAGGCACCCATGATTGCTGTGAGACGGCCGGGGAAGAAGCGGCCTGTGATGTCGTCCAAGATGACTTTGGGTGCTAGACGGTTGCGGCGTAATGGGGTGCGTTTTTCGCCTGGGGCAGGGGGTTTGGGGACGTCAACAACATAGCTGAGGTTTCGGAACACGATCTCGCATCTGGTTCATGAGGAGGGGAAAGGGGGGCGAACTAAGTTTTAGGTTCACAAGACACGCACCACCAACTTCCCATAGAAGTAAGTGATCAAAGTGACCAGAGAAGAAGGGAAGTTATTGCAACAAACCTATCACTCTCCGGCAACGTTCTGACGCTCCCAAACTTCGCCGCACCCATATCAACCGCAACCTCGCCCTCCCCGTGCGTCGGCGGAGAATTGACATCAGTGGTCGGAGAGTCTTCGTCGGAAGATGTCAAAGAATGATGAGAATCGATTGTAGCCGTAGTAGCGGTTCGTGCACGATCGACCATTATCTCGTGGGGGTGTCCTGTGACGGGGGGAATGTGGGTGATGGTGGAGGGTATATTCGCGAAGGCGGGGATCTTGTCTTCGGTGGGTAAGGCGGTGGGATCGGTTGTTGCCGTTGCCATGTTGGATCTTCGTGTTTTGAATTGAGGACTTTCGTGAAGTCAATGTCAATTGCAGGCGGGGACAACGCGGGACTGGATTCAATGAGGCGTTCGCGGTTTCGAGATTGAATTCGAATTCAGAGTCAGCGGTTGGTGGGAGAAGTCGGAGAGAAATCACATCGACTTGAGAGAAAGTCTAAGATCGCTTGGTCAGCTGCTTATGCTCCTTATATACTCGGCTGGGAGATAAAAACCGGCGCTTTGTCGGATTTCTAATTCAAGTCGCGTCATGGAAATTTCGCCGACAAAGTCCCGGGCTTGGCTCTTTTGGACCCTTTCCTCTTTTGTTTGTTGTACAACCGGCAGATTGTATTACCCGTTCATCCAGATCCGCGGTTAATTCCCTGTCCCTCGCTTATCTAGATCGCGTCGATCACTGACATGGGAGACAGAAAATTAGTAAACATGGCAACAATATGTAGTCACATGCTTCTCATACAAGGAAGGGGGAACTAGCTCAAATGGTAGAGCGCTCGCTTAGCATGCGAGAGGCACCGAGATCGATGCTCGGGTTCTCCAGAATGTTTCGGAATGCCTCTGCGGGTACTTGCGCCACTTGCCGCCAGATTGCACATTGGATTTTTTCGCGCACTTCCGGTTTACGAAAAGGTCCCCTTTTCCTTCATCGTAAGTCTTTTGCTGCTCGATGCATGCTCGAGTTTGTATGAATCCACGATGAGTAACTTGCGGGCTCTCTCATGTGTGCAGTGAGAATTTGATCATGTCGGCATTTTATTTACAGCTTCCTTCGTCTTTTTTTCGTCTTTTTCGAACTAATATACATATGTGTTGTTGTCAAAAAGAATAACAAAGACACTGGTCTATAAAGCAGAAACAGAAAAGAAACGATGTCCTAGGCTCTACCTTGATCGCCACCAAACCGCGCCAGTTCAGATCTGGAGTTTGAGGCTCCACTCCATACAGTTTTGTCGAAAACCACAATGCACTCCAATCCATTTCTCCCCACCGGTTCCATTTTCCTCTTCCTCTTCCTCACCGTCAAGCTTCCCAAACGTCCAGCCCCACTCCACGTCCACATTTCCTTCTCACCCCTCTCATTTCTCCTCCACAACAACGTTTACAACTTCATCCTTCGCCACAGACCCTGCAGACGATCCACTCGTCTTCCTCTTGTTGGCCGGTTTGATGTGTACGGGGCGAGACTCTTTCACTGTGACGCGTTTGAGGGCGGCGTAGGCTGTACCCATCAGGAATACGACCATGCCGATGAGAACCTATGTTTGGAAAAAGGGGGCGTAAGGGGGAATGTGAGGGTGAGTGGTGGTGAGGTGATGCTTCTTCTTTCTTTGGGAAAGAAGCCACGCAAGACGGGAGAGAGGGAGTAGAACTTCAAGAGGAAAGGCGAAACAGCACGCCTGTGATGCTTACCAGAGCACAGTACAAAATCGTGATCCCATCATCAAACCCAACGCTGCGGATGTAAGATTCTCCCGGCACGGTTTGGTTGGAGTCTGTGGGGTTCGGGAGTGTAAGGCCAGTGTATTCGGTCTGATTTTCATGAATCACGAAAGGAGTGGGATACAGAGGGGAGGGGGAGAGGGAAGAAAAGGTACAAGTGAGCGACAGTAATCACAATTGAACAGGTTGGAAGAACGATATCCCCACGCATCTCCACCTCGTCCCAAACCTCACCCCTTTCGTGCGTAATTAGTCGAACATTTACCTTGAACGATCCTTCAAAGACATATTTCATGGGCGAGATGTACTTGATCCAGTTGAAGTACGCTGGGATGGCATCTTGGTTGACGAACAGACCGCTGAACAACTGCACAAGGTCATGTTTCCGGCAGAACGAAAGAAAATGCAAGTTATGATTAGCAAATGTGCCAGATGGGTCGAAAACGAGACTGTCGGAGAAAACCCCCCGCGCAGGAATCACAATTATCTCAACCCACCATAAGTGGCAACATAATCATCGGCGTCACACTCAACGCCAAAGTGAGATTAGCGAATGTGCACGCGAAGAAAATGCCGAGGGCGAAACCACAGAGGGAGCCGAGCACGACGAAGCTCATCTGTTACGATATTGATTGAACAACCAGATAGAAAAAGGTTACATACAAATGTCGACGAGAAGATTGACTGGATGAAATAGGGAAAGAAAGGGTGCGACGGGTTCAATTTGCGTACCGTGATGAAATACTTGTCTGCCAAGGGCTGGAGACCCGTCATCCAATACACGATCGTGCTGAGAGAAAAAGGATGATAATGAAATTAAAATCAATCAACTTGAACCGTGCTGGTGCAATAAAGTAAAAAAAAGAAACAAGTATGAAGGAAATGAAGGAAACCCCACTTACCCACTCATCCAAGGAAACACAATCTGGAACGGACTTTCAACCAACACCTTACTCAAGAAATACGCCGGCAACCCATAGTACCCCGCCCCATGTTCCCTAGCAAACACCATCTTCTCCTCTCCAAATATCGAAAGAACCCCAAACGTCCCACTCATAAAATTATTAAGCGCCAAAAAGAACAACAACCCCATCCTATCTTGATGTGCCGCCAACCCCTTCCGTTCATCCATATTCAAGTAAACCAATCCAACAATCAAGCCGATGACGAGGTTTTGGAACAGCTTGGTTTGGACGATGTAGGGGTTTCGGAACGCGTTTTTGGAGGCGCGGTTGAAGAGGTAAGAGAATTGCGTGGTGAGGGGGGAGCGCTTGTGGTAGCTGGATTTTTGGATACCGCGGGTGGAGGGCGTGGAACATGCGGAGAGGATTGCCTTGTTTTCGGTGGAGGTGTTCCAGTGCGTTAGGAGGCGTTTAATGCGGGATTGGTTGGTTTCGCCGGTTTTTGCCTTGAGGTCGAAAATTCCTTCTTCGTTGTTGAGAATCGACATGAAGAGGAAGTCTGTGCAATAAGAAAGCGTGGAAAATCAGCTGAATGGTCGATGGTGGGTCATTTGGGAAAATGCACGGTACGATTAATACAAATAGAGCGTTCGAAAGGCACATACCAGCTGGATTGGTGAATTGCGGGCACTGGTACCCAACTTTTGAGAAGTAATCGATTATATTCGCGGTGGGACCCATATATATGATGCGACCTTCAGCAAGAACGAGCAAGTCGTCGAACATATGGCTTGAAGAAATGAAAAATCGAAATAAGTTTCGGTCATTCGGTTATGACTTGAAGTGAAGGGGGAAAAATTGCCCGGGAATACGAAATTCAACTCACAAAACATCCGAAGAGGGCTGGTGGATTGTGGCGACAACTGTTCGACCGGTATGTGCAAGATCTTTGAGAATCTTCACGACGGAGTAGGCGGTGAAAGTGTCCAGACCCTATATGAGAAAACGAAAACGCAAAGCCTTAGTTGATGATCATTTCCCCAAAACCGCACGCATATGCAAGTCAGTCCGTTTCTGAAACAATCCGTAGCAAGGAATGAATACTCACACTGGTGGGTTCATCCAAGAACAGGACACCCGGGTTGGTGATCATCTCCATCGCCATAGCCGTCCGTTTCCTCTCACCACCCGAGATCCCCTTCATATTCGCATCACCAATAATAGTACCAGCAGCCTTTTCCAATCCCAACATACGAATCATATCATCAACCCTCTCCTCCTTTTCCTCCTTCGACATCGCATCAGGAACCCTCAACACAGCACTCATAGCAATGGCCTCCCTCACAGTCTGGGTAGCCAAGATAACATCATCCTGGAACACAAACCCACTGATTTTCTTCATCTGAGGTCCATCAACGGGTGTGCCGTTCACGAGGATTTCACCAAAGGTGTGGCCGCTGTGCACACCGCCGGCGAGAACTTGGAGAAGGGAACTCTTGCCTGCACCGGAAGCGCCCATAATCGCTGTGAGACGACCAGAGGAGAAACGGCCGGTGATGTTGTCGAGGATAACTTTCTCGGCGCGACGTTTGCGGGTGATGGGGCCACGGCCGGAGACTACTTGGTCGATGTCGACTGTGTAGCTGAGGTTTCTGAAGATAATTTCGCATCTAGGGGTTGTGGAAGTATCAAAATGTGATTAATGAAAAAAGGTATTGGGTATAACAACAATACATGCGAGATTTTCTTTCGAAACGACCGATCTGCAGCAAGAATCACCAACCTATCTTTCTCCGGCAAAATCTCAACATGGGTGTCAACCTCCTCATGAACGACGACTCCCGTGGTTGGATGTGTCCCAGAACTAGTAGAGTAAGCATCGTGTGATTGTGAATCGCGAGATGCTTGATCACGCAATGAAGCGGAAGTTGCAATAGAGCCGTTCATTTTTGAGTGATTTTCTTTTTTTTCTTTTCTTTTTCTTGTAGATTTGCTGATCGATTTGCTAACATATATATAAAGATTTGGACGGGAAGAAGCGCGGAAAATCCCCAATACATTCACATTGTAGAAGCCAATAAGTTTACTTAGTTGGGCAGCTTAGGTAAGCAAAACCCGGCAGAATCGCGGGGGCTAATCGGCGGAACTGGGCGGTGTTCGTGTTCAACTGTGTTCGCCAGCGACACAGGATTTCTTGAAAGGGGGTCTGAAGCCGCGATCAATGATCTCCAATTGTGAGGCTGATCACCCCGTCATGAGCCCGGCGCGTTGTAACCGGCGGAGACCGTGGGCTGCGAACATTTGTCTCCCGTCCTCCCGTTTAGAGAGGTGGGGCGCTCATGCGGCGCTTGCCCGAGATTTATCCATGGTGTCACAAGAAACCTGTCTGTTGTCTTACAAATCATCAACAAATCATCAACAAACAACACTTTTTCAGACTCAGCGTGGGACTTTGGAAAACGCGCACGGAGTTCTTGGCAATGATCTAACCTTGGACGCCCCAGGTTTCGACGATGCAAATCAGTTGAATCTTTGCCCGCAAGCTCCAGACGTACATATGCCGAGCTCTGTGAAGACGAGGATCCCTGATGACGCCGCTACCATTTGTTTCTCAACCAGAGCCCACCTTGCCGAAATTATTAGGGCATCTGACGGGAATCTGAATGGTCATATCGCCTCATTGCTTGTCTTTAAGTTTCCCTGCGGACATCATAATCCAACTCGGATTGGATTCGTCCATCCATTCGCCCCAGACGTCGGGAGCCGACCGAAAGTAATCAGATGACCTTTCAGTATTTATCGGCGTGATTTCCCGATGCTTCCTCTGTCTTCCATCTGTCCAGCGCTCCTTCGCATTGTTCTGACTCTTCACACTCTCAAAACTCGGTTCTAACTATACAAATCGAGTTATTCTCTTGTTCTAAAAACACGTATCTTCAAACCTATAGTACAAATGCATATATACAAAGTTGATCTCCTCTTTGTCTCCGATCCAACCGAGTCCCCATATGCTGTCCATATCATCTCAAACTTGTTGGAGGCATAGCAAACAATCGTGTGTACATCCGAACAAGACTCTCGTACCCCCGCTGATCCCCACACCGTAACAGATTTGCCGCATCGCAGTTGAGAGGCGAGCTAGGTTCCGGACTCTGCGTCCATGAAAAATATGGCAGATTAGCTTTCTCGCTGTGAAAACCTTGAACATTTGATAATTTACTCACCGTTAACAAGAGCCCTATTGCTATGCAAGCAGATTGAAGCGTCCATGCGGGACTCCACGCCGATTTGAGAAGGTCAAGGCAGATTTCCCCGGTCTGAAGAAGATACAATGTGGATCAGGGACCGGTTTCAGGAACCTCCCACCAGAAGAAAAGGACGTTTGTCACTGTATTTCCCTCCTACCTTGAAATGAACGTTCGGATGGCAAACTCTTGTGACAAACTTGATGCTCGGCGGTTGTATTGGATACGTCGGTGGGACTTCTATTCTTAACTCAAATCGTCCGCCCTCGTATGCTGTTCCTTTCTGCCCGAGAAGGATCGCCCGCCAAGTGTGAAGATCGGTGTCATTTAAGGGGTGTAATTCCGCTACGACGGCCGAGGTTGTGTCGGTACCATCGTCTTGCTTTTGCTGTTGAGTATGAGAAGATGTTGAGGTTGCGGATGTTGGTTTCTTGGCTGTTTTTGAGTGGTCTCGTAACTCTTTGAGAAGACGCCGCGATACTGGATCCATCTATTCTGGTTCTGTTGAGGGCGTAACACCTTGTAACACCTTGCAACACTAACAACAACAAGTGGAGCGTTTTTGTGATGACTGGACAACAAACACGGCGAACGTATTGCAGGACAGAAAGTTGGCTCGCTGCGTGGGTCCCCATACGTTAACAGTGTGGCCCTCGGTATGCTAGCCTCGTTTTTGTCCTGCACTACACTCGCATGAAGGCATAGAGGTTTGCCAGAAAAGCTTTTTGGGCAACGCCATACACCTTTTGTTCGCCCCCGTTGCTCCCATCATATGAATATTGGATCGTTTTGAGCAAACCAAGGGGCGCCCAGCAAACAAATCCAAGTCAGTCGAGTCTTGGAAAATAGATCTACGTATTGAGGCGTTGACATTTTTATATCGTGTTTCGACGTTGCCTGCAACTGGACAAGGTCAATACATCTTCGCATAGAGGAAGTCCATTTCAAAAGAAAGGAATTGCCACATGTGTGTTCTCGATCTAGAAATAGCATCTTGCTAGATGGAAAGTTAGTAGTCGTAAAGAAGTGCAGACTACGGTATCCACACAAATCACCATTATCCTGGGGGTCCTCCCGACGCTTTATGCCATTGGAAACCGGAAAAGAAGGTCGCGATGAAAGTCAGTTTTCGTTGTGGCAGGTGAATAGATCAAGGCACCACCTCGACAAGTTCCAAACTATACATCCATGTGAGTGCATACTTATGATGAAAGATCAAGCCACAACAGTACTGAAATCAAATGAAACCCGTCATCTCTACTACCTTTCGCAGTCCTTTCGCAGAGAGCCAGATGAGCTCTGGCCACTTTTTGTGACAACGGAAGAAAAAGAAGACAAAAAGGAATTTAAAGCGGAAACGAAAAATCACATTTGATGCTAGAAATCCTGCTCGATACTTGCATTGCTTTAATTCACTCTCGGATTACTTGCTCTAGAATAATCCCAGAGCGTTTTTAGTCATGAGATACATGCGTTTACCAACCGTTTAGATCGCTTCTCCAACGCCTCTACGCAACCATCGTCGGGTTTGATATAATGCACCCAATCACATCACTCCCGCTCTCAAATGAATGGCCGGATTCTAGATCACCTTCCGAAATAAAAAAAGCTGTGCGTTCTTTTCTTGGTCTCTGATTGGATCCTCAGACTAATCCCTACATTACATTATTCTGGAGGATGGAGACTTTCGCTCGCTCGAGAGAGAACGGCATCTAGAAGCGTATTACCAAAAGAAGGTCGAATCAGAACCGGCGGAAAGTCAATCAGGGCTTCATCGCCGTGAAAGAAAACGAAGGGAAGGATGAGATATGTTGAATAATCGCACCCTTGGAATTTTCTAGAGCGCGTCGAAACTTCTGCAGGATTTCTGTAAATCTTGCGAAGATTTCGCAACTCTCAGGGCGGTATAAAACCCAACTTTAATCCCCCCTCGCCTTCCCCTTCCCACGCACTGATCACGACCCCCCATCGATCTGCAAAGGAGAAACACGAGAGGAAGCGCGCGCGCGCAATCTTATACCCTTCACAACGTTTAGAGTCTTTGCTGAGATTCTAGTATTTGGCCTTTAGCTGAAGTGCTCAAGATACCCCCTGCCATTTACGACGGATTGAAAGCTGTGACTTTTCATTGCCGATAGTTTTTGTTGCCGACGACCGCTTCCTGTGGGACTCCTTCATACGAACGCACCTGAGAGACGCAATCGAATACCCTCTATCCCAAATCAGCAGAGCGATTTCTTTAACTTAATATCATTTTCAAACACATCTCGCAACTACACCTCCTCATCTCACTCCAGAAAAGCATATAAGATGACCCGCCGCAACCCTCTCAGCCCCACCGTCGCCGCCACCGCGGCCCTCACCCTCTTCACCCTCGCCTCCTCCCCCACCGCCGTCAAAGCCGATGTCTATATGCACAACCCCCGTGGTTCCAACAACAGATGTGACGAATCGAGTAACGATGTTCAGCAAAACACCAGGTTGTTTGATTCCGAGAACAACAATGCTGGTGGTTACGCGTGGTGTCCTAGGGAGATGGTGAGTGATTGTCAGAAGTCGTGAGTGATGACTTGAAGGGTGAGCTGATGGTGATTAGGAAAGCGTTTAAGAGACGTGGGTGCTGACTGACGCCCGATCTTCCAATCGCTTTTTCTTGGTGTAGAAATTCTACGAAGGAACCACGATGGATGTCCAATGGACCCACCAACACGGGTGGTAAGTGTTTCCACCCTGTCCCACTTCCCCGTTCCTCCCCACTCCTCAACTGTCTCTTTTTTCCATCCACCATCTTACCTTTCTTCACTCAATCACCGTATTCCCCTCAACCCTTTCCCTCCCCCCTCTCTCTCTACCCCGCAGCGGTAACGGTGAAACCTACAAAAACGACCCCAACAACCCCGAACCCGTCCAATGTCAGGTCGTCCTCCAAGTCGGGTGTGAACACACCTTCGCGAAACTCCAGCCTGAAAATGCGACCATGTACTGGCCTTACAAGTTGACGGATGGTGTTTCCTTGTTCCCCTACACGCAGGGGCAGTCGGGGAGGACTTGTATCAACCGGAGGCCGACTTATTATGATGATTGGTAAGTATGTGGGAAGGGGAGGGCCGGGGCGGCGTCGGGTAATGTGTACTTTTATGGAGGGACGTGCTTTTATTTGTCGAGACGATGGACAGCGTGTTCAACTAGTCTTATCTTTATCCCCTTCACCCATCCAGTATCACCAGCGAAGACAAAGATCCCCGCTGCGCGACATACGATCTACGCAACAACCGCGACCGCGACACTTTCAACGACCCGAACGGTCGCTGCCGGTGCCACCCCCGCAAGGAGCTCACTTACGGTTACCACGAACCCGAGATGTTCTACCACAAGTGCAAGACTAGGTCGAGGAACAGGGGTTTGTACACGTCGACGCAGAACTTGCAGGGAGACACGGCCATTTTCACCCGGCAGACTGCGAATGGCCAGAGATATGGGTTTGAGTGCAATGAGGAGAGGGATTACTACCCGTAAGTAGGTTGGGTGTTTATTGATTACTGTTGAGTGGTATCTTTCGTCTTTGGAACGAAATGAGGATGTATCGTACTCATTGTTTCTTCCTTTTCTCCTGTTCGATGCAGATACTGGCACCCAACCGGTTGGGTTGACATTGGTGTCAAAGTGAGTGACACCTCCATGTGCAGCTACTACCAATCCCAAACCGAGAACCAAGTCGGTCGCTGCGAGTGCATCAACCCGAACGACCCGCTCGACCCAACCTTCTGGGTCTACAACACCGAAGCCTCCTGCAGCAACACCCGTGGTGCCCGCTGGGTCTGCCGTGACGCGCACAATGTCCCCCCGCCAACCTGCGAGCAAGCCGAATGGACCATGGACAACCACTTGGGTATGATGGCCACGGGCAAGCGCGCCGGTGAGAGTTTGTCGAGCTACAAGTGGACTATCCCATCTTGGTTGATTCCAGAGGGTCAGGAGGAAGCTCGGTGTGTATTGCGCGTGAGGTACAACATCACGACTTCGGACACTAGGTTCAACTTCGACTCGACCAACAACGGCGCGTTGAGGAACAACCCAGTCATCGTCTACAACGATGTGAACTCGAACGACTTGAGCCAGGCCATCCCCTTGCGCTACGCCATCAACACTGCTCAATTTCCAAGAGGTTTCGAAGACCGTTCCTACGTCTTCAAGATCTCCCGCCGCCCTGACTACCTCAAAGGCGTCACCATCCACAACCTCAACGTCCGTGGTAAGAGGGGTAACATCGCTCAAGTCCGCAACAACTTCGAGTACGATTTCGTTCCCGGTATTCTAAACGTCCGCCAAGGTGACTACATCCACTTCCAGTGGTGCGGGTCTGACCACAACGACCAGAACAACGCCGGACAGGGTCTCGCTGGTACGGACCGCAGCAACATCGTCGGTGTCATCTCCCCGAGCATCAACCGCCCGTTGAGACTTGAGAACGCCACTGGTGTCTTTGGGCCCGAGACCCTGAAGACTTTGGCTTGGTTGAACCAGACCAACTGCTTCAACATCACCGAAATGATGGGTGAGCAGGCGCAGAACCAGCAGGATCCGAGGAGTTGCCACTTCTTGAACAACGCCAGTGCTTACTTTGAGTACGTGGCGCCGGTTGAGGGGTCGGGTATTTTCTACTACGTAAGTGTTACTCCCTACACTCTATCCATCCCGTTTTCCTCGCCTATCAGTCTTCTGCTGTTCTTCCCCAACTCGTCGATATCACTAACCTCTCCCCCCAACCCTCCACACAACACAGATCTCCTCCCGCAACAACGCCTTCACGAACCGCCACCAACGCGGTGTGATCATCAGTGGTGCTCAAGGTGCTAGCCCCGGTACCGTTGCGGGTCTCGCCCTCGGTGCTACCTCCGCCGTCGCTGCCGCCGGTGCTGGTGCTTTGTGGTTCTACAAACGCAAGCATGGCGGGCTGACGGGGTTGAAGTATGCTACTAGTAGCAAGTTGTGAAGGAGTATACGTAGTATTGGGTTTTGATGTGAAGGGTTGAATGTGCGCTTGCCGCGTTTCGCTTGTTTCACTTTTGTTGGTTTGTCTTGCTTTCTGTTCCTTTTGTTGTTTGAGTGTGCGGTTGGTCGTGGAAATTTGTAGGGAGGTTTTGCTTTGGAGAGGTGTCTTGATTTGTTCGCTTCTCTGTCTGTTCTCGGGGTTTCGTAGTTCATAGACATATGTTGTTCTATGTGTTCATTAAAAAAAGAAAAAACTTGCAACCCAAAATGTGTCTACCATCTGCAAGTATTCAAAACTACGCTGTTCTGTGTGTTCATTAAAAAAAGAAAAAACTTGCTACTCAAAATGTGTCTACCATCTCCAAGGAATCAGCACTACGCTGAAAATGATTTACGAGGTGAGTGAGCCTAAAAAGGTTCGCAAGGAACTCCACGAAGTTTGAAAAACACATTCTTCTGTTGTCAACGGCAATGCGTCGTCCGTCTCCAAGTAACAAATCTTAGTTCCCGAACGCAAATTATTGCTAGGCGAGGTTCTGTGTGTTCATTAAAAAAAAGAAAAACATTGCTACCCAAAATGTGTCTTCCATCTCCAAGGATTCAGAACTACGCTGAAAATGATTCACGAGGTGAGTGAGCCTAAAAAGGTTCGCAAGGAACTTCACGAAGTTTGAAAAACACATTCTTATGTTGTCAGCGGCATTGCGTCGTCCGTCTCCAAGTAACAAATCTTACCTCGCCTAGCAAATTATTGCTAGGCGAGGTAAGTTGAAAAGATTTCGAACGGAATTCCAAGCAATACACCTTAAATCGTCAGCGGCAACTACTATGCTAAACGTCACGAGAAACCTAGACCGCAATACCAACAATAAACAGATAATGTCATCTACATGTACAAACTGTCAGAAACATCGTCATCGTTCACGAATGTATACACTTTACAAATCTGCAAATCCGAGTGAGAAAATAGAAGATCTGCTGCCGCCGTTTGCCATGTGTGTCCAAATCCACGCACCAACGATCGGGTACGTCCCCTCCCCCCTTCATCCCGTCAACGCATGCAACAAAATCCCCGCCGCAACACTCGCATTCAACGAATCCACCTCAAACCCAGGCTGGAATACACCTCG